>FXXK01001025.1:0-144093 GCA_900184695.1 Betula pendula
CAAATCTAGAGTGCAAGAATGTTGAGCTTTGATTATTTTCTTCTACTTCTGCAGCACTTCTGTCACTACATGTAAGAGTACTCTATCCTGCTATCAAGGATAATGATAAAAAATTTGTGATGACCCTTGTGTGACTACCCTAGGTCTAATATGTCCCTTCCTTTTAGGAGACAAGCTTCTCAGAAAATATGTTCCTACTTGCCATCAATTGTGGCAAAGTTGGTCATACCGACCAATTGCTTCAGTTGAAACTCGTGAGCTTGGAGTGATGATTTATTTTTTAGAAATAATCATGATGGGTTGTTCAATATGATGAGAGTTGTTTGACTAAAATGGATAAGTTAGAAAATCATGGGTTCAAAGTCATATGTCAGATCTAGTTTTAAGAAAGCTGGGTTCAAAGGAAATACCATTCACGGTTAACGGAGTGGTAAGTGATCCACCTAGTGTTAGGTGGACATCGCATGTTAGATGCATCTCCTGTATTTTTTCAATCCTAGTGCATGTGTTGATCTTGCATTGCATATTGTTTTTTTTTTTTTTTTTGTTGTTTTCTTTATTTAATTTTGTTTTGCATATGCATTGCATTACTTTCGTGTGTTTATTTCTGGTTTCTTAAAAAAAAAAAAAAAAATGGTTGCTTTTTTTTCATGTTCTTCATGCACTTAAAAGTCCATCAATCCTCATGTATCTTTCATGAATTCATTTAATCTTTCACTTAGAGTGTGCTTATTATGCATGCAGTGACTATTTTTTTTAATGGACTGTTTCTTTGCTAAGCATGAGTTTTTGGATACATTTCACCTATGCTGATCTCTTGTGCACATTAAAGCTTTTTTTTGAGTTGAGTTTAACGGCAAGGGTGAGTGTTTGTTAGCAACCATATGAGGGAGGTTACTAGCTTTTCGTTTAAATTGCCCAATTCGGCTAGTGAACCGGACCTAAAAATTAGCATTCTTCCTGGTGTTAAAGCACCATGTTTAAAAGACACTTTTCAAAAATAAATATGGACAAAATTCAGTGTCAAATATTGCTTAACATGCCCCTGTAGAAATAGTCAGTGACTAATTATTGCGGAAATAGACGGTTTACTAAAGGACTATGTTTAAGTTTGTGCTAAGTCTCAGGGGGAGTGTATTGAATGAGGGTGATTAGCCCTAGTATAATAAGGTTTGACTTATTGACTTGATGTGCATTCAACCTTCCTCATGAGATTTTTAAGTGTGCTTACTAAGTCTTTCTCCCTCACCAAATAAGGTTTTAAGCTTGCTTCTAGAATGCTTTCACACAAACACACAACATGGGTTAAGTGGAACATATTGCTAGCTTTTTGTGGAAAATTTTGATCCATTCATCTTTTGATTTCTCATGCCTCTTTGCACACTTTGAGCATTTGATATGTTGAAATTCTTTGTTTAGCCCATGAGTTACTTGATGTATTTTCTTGTGTGCCATCTGGATATTGTGTCATATATTGAGGGGGAGAATCTCATTTTTTTTACAATGTTCACTTCTGCATATCATGTTTTTACTGTTCATGATCTGGCATTTCATTCATGATTCATTCAGTCATTGCTCTTATTATGGTTGGGGTTAGAGGATAGTGGTTGAGACTCTCCTTCAATGTTGCCTAGTTAGATGTTCTAAGTCGGTACTGTCTACTTCCTAGAAATGTTTATTTGTTTTTGATGCATCACCAACGGTTGTCATCTTTGCTATGATTCTTGGGTGATTGATTTGCTTTGTTATTGGCTTGGTGAATTTTTTTACAGGACATTGTCCTAAATCTTTCACTTGAGTCCCTTTGTCATTCGCGACCAAAAAGGGGGAGAAAGTTTTGGTTGGTTTTTTGGTAATTGATATCTTTTTGATGATGTGATTGATTAACATGGATATGCTAATGTTTTTTTTGAATATCTATTCAATTATTCATATCTATGTTAATCTGAGTTTTATTACTCAGTTCTCTATACGTTTAATGGTTTGTTCATGTTCCAGAGAACAGGTTTTAATTTTTGACTTAGCATTTGTTGTAATTGGGTTTTGTCACCGAATTGCCAAAGGGGAGTTTGTTAGTTTTTCGTGTTGGCAAATTCAGTATCAAAACATTTTGGTTGTAAGTTTTAAGTCTAAAGTCAAGTCGGTGAAAAAGTTGTTGAAGACATGTTTTTCAAGATTGTATATGCTGTCAACATTGACCTTGTCGGAGTAATAGTAATCATAACTTTGATTCCGACATTCCGATTGATAGCAAACTTGGTGACGTTTGGAAGCTGACTGCAAAATGCTACAAGCGTTATTTCACAAAAATTTTCCAATTCAAACGTTTTGGGTCAAAACATGCTGTGAAGAGAAAGAAAAATCTGGCGGAATGCAGAATTGTAATTTTTAGATAACCGACTTTATGAGTTTAGGGTTACCTTTTCAAGTCTATTTAAGGGACCTTTTGGAGCACGAATTTTGTAAGGATTGGAGGCTATATTTCCAAGAGTTTAGAGCTATTTTATTTGTGCTAAGAGAAGGTTTAGGCTTGTTTAGAGTAATCATATTGGCTCCTCCTTAGAGTTTATTGGGTATCACACAATCTTTGTTGAAACCTTGAAGCCTATCGGAGTCTGATAAAGGAAGATCAATAGAAGGATTTTTCAGAGGTTCTGGGAGACTACTGCGGGGTAGCGGGCAAGCGGGTCACTTGTCTAGTACAGAGTGTGTCTCTCACAAAGGTTTTGTAAGTATGAACACCTTGTAATTTCTATTCTTCTAGTGCATTGATTTCCTGGGTTTGGCTCCCCCGGAGTGGTTTTATTTTGAAGACTTCTTCAAAAGGTTCCACTTCGTAACAAAATATTTGGTTGTGTGCTTTATTGCTTTCATAATAATTTTGTGTGGTTGCTTAATTTTTAAATCTCCGCGTTTTGATATACACCTATTCAACCCCCCTTCTAGGTGTTATTTGGAGTCTGTTATTTTTAATTGTATCAGAGCGGGTTCACTCTGTTTGGATTAATTCCTTGAGTGAGGTCCTTGACTCCTTTTGTGGCTGTATATTCCAGTCCCTTAGCATGATTATCTAGGTAAGAGGATAATCCTAGGATAAGAAAGAGAGAGTACATCAGACATCAAGTGCAAATCCTCACGATGATCAGATTAGAGATGAATCTCTCAGATGAATGTATAATAAGTTATAAGGAATTGTTAAATTAAGAAAAGTATCACAATTCCTTTAAAAAGCTAGTGATGTTGAACATGAAAAGAGCTTTGTTTTGTAAAATTGTCTGATACATATCTTGATTGCTCATTGAAATTGAGAATTTTGAATTGAATGAAAAGATAAATCACTTGAAACGATCTTGATATGTTAATACTCAATTGAAAAATTTTCTAGTGAACTCTTGATTGCTTGATTGATCTCAATCTCAGAAGTGACAATAAGTGTATTGAGCTTTGATTATTCTTTCTTCACTTCTCAAGCATCTTCTGTCATAACATGTAAGGTACTCTTATTCCTGCTTCACGTGATAATGATAAGAAATTTGTGGATGACCCTTGTGTGGACTACACTAAGTATAAATATGTCCCCCTTTTAGGAGACAGGCTTCTCAGCAAATTTGTCCTACTTGCGCTATCATTGTGGCAACAGTTGGTCATATCCCACCAAATTGACTTCAAGTTGAAACCTCGTGAGCATTTGAGGATGTTATTTTTTAGAAATAATCATGAGGTTTGTTCAATATGCATGAGTTGTTTTGACATAAAAGGATAAGTTAGAAAATCATGGGTTCCAAGTATATGTCCAAGACCTAGTTTAAGGAAGCATTGGTTCCTAAAGGAATCCATTCACCGGTTATTAAGGGGTGGTTAGTGATCCCACCTAGGTGTAGGTGGATCATCGCATGTTAGGATGCATTCCTGCTAATTCTTAAACTTGCATGTGTTGATCTTTGCATGCTATTTGTTTTTTTTTTTGTTTGTTGTTTCTTTCTATTAATTTTGGTTTTGCATATGCATGCTTACTTTCGTGTGTTTTATTTCTAGTTTCTTAAAAAAAAAATTGGTTGCTTTTTTTTTCATGTTTCTTCATGCACTTTAAAAGTCCATCAATCTCTCATGTATCTTTCATGAATTCAATTCATATCTTTCACTTAGAGTGTGCTTATTATGCATGAGTTGACTATTTTTTTTAATGGACTATTTTCTTTGCTTAAGCATGAGTTTTTGTGATACATTTCACCTATGCTGATCTATTGTGCACATTAAAGCTTCTTTTTGAGTTGAGTTTAACTGCAAGGGTGAGTGTTTGTTAGGCAACCATATGAGGGAGGTCGACTAGCTTTTCGGTTAAATTGACCAATTCGCTAGTTGAACCTAGGACCTAAAAATTTCAGCATTCTTTCCATGTGATTTAAGCACCAATGTTTAAAAGACACTTTCTCAAAAAGAAAATATGGACAAAAGTTCAGTGTCAAATATTGCTTAACATGTCCCTATAGAAATAGTCAGTGACTAAATCATTGCGGAAATAGACGGTTACTAAAGGACTATGTTTAAGTTTGTGCTAAGTCTCAGGGGGAGTGTATTGAATGAGGGTGACTAGGCCCTAGTATAATAAGGTTTGACTTTTGACTTGATGTGCATGTCAACCTTCCTCATGAGGATTTTATAAGCTTGTGCTTACTAAGTCTTTCTCCTCACCAAATAAGGTTTTAAGCTTGCTTGATAGAATGCTTTCACACACAACACACAAGCATGGGTTAAGTGGAACATATTGCTTAGCTTTTGTGGAGAAAATTTTTGATCCATTCATCTTTTGATTCTCATGCCTACTTTGCACACTTTGAGCATTGATTATGTTGAAAATTCTTTGTTTAGCACATGAGCTATTGATGTATTTTTCTTGTGTGCCATCTGGATATTTGGTCATATATTGAGGGGGAGAAATCTCATTTTTTTTTACAATGTTCACTTCTGCATATCATGTGTTTTACTGTTCATGATCTTGCATTTCATTCATGATGCATTCAGTGCATTGCTCTTAATTATGGTTGGGGTTAGAGGATAGTGGTTGAGACTCTCCTTCATGTTGCCTAGTTAGAGTTCTAAATGTGGTACTGTCTACTTCCTAGAAAGTGTTATTTGTTTTTGTGCATCACCAACGGTTGTTCATCTTTGCTATGATTCTTGGGTGATTGATTTGCTTTGTTTATTGGCTTGGTTGAATTTTTTTTACAGGACATTGTCCTAAATCTTTCACTTGAGTCCCTTTGTCATTTCGCCAAAAAGGGGGAGAAAGTTTTGGTTTGGTTTTTGGTAATTGATATCTTTTTGATGATGTGATTGATTAACATGGATATGCTAATGTTTTTTTTTGAATATCTATTCAATTATTCATATCTATGTTAATCTGAGTTTTATTACTCCAGTTCTCTATACGTTTAATGGTTTGTTCATGTTTCAGAGAACAGGTTTTAATTTTTGACTTGAGCATTTTGTTGTAATTGGGTTTTGTCACCGAATTTGCCAAAGGGGGAGTTTGTTAGTTTTTCGTGTTGGCAAATTCAGTATCAAAACATATTTGGTTGTAAGTTTTAGTCTAAAGTCAAGTCGGTGAAAAAGTTGATTGAAGACATGTTTTTTCAAGATTGTATATGCTGTCAACATTGACCTTGTCGGAGTAAAGTAATCATAACTTTTGATTCCGAATTCCGATTGAAGCAAACTTGGTGACGTTGGAAAGCTGACTCAAAATGGCTACAAGTCGTTATTTCACAAAAATTTTCCAATTCCAACGTTTAGGGGTCAAAACATGCTGTGAAGAGAAGAAGAAAAATCTGGGCGGAATGGCAGAATTGTAATTTTTAGATAACCGACTTTATGAGTTTAGGGTTACCTTTTCAAGTCTATTTAAGGGCCTTTGTGAGCACGAATTTTGTAAGGATTGGAGGCTATATTTCCAAGATTTAGAGGCTATTTTATTTGTGCTAAGAGAGGTTTAGGCTTGTTTAGAGTAATCATATTGCTCCTCTCTTAGAGTTTATTGGGTATCACACAATCTTTGTTTGCAACACTTGAAGCCTATCGGAGTTCCGATAAAGGAAGATCAATAGAAGAATTTTTCAGAGGTTCTGGGAGAACTACTGCGGTAGCGGCAACGCGGTCACTTGTCTAGTACAAGAGTGTGTCTCTCACAAAGGTTTTGTAAGTATGAACACCTTGTAATTTCTTATTCTTCTAGTGCATTGATTTCCTGGGTTTGGCTGCCCCGGAGTGGTTTTACTTTTGAAGAGTTCTTCAAAAGGTTTCCACTTCGTAACCAAAATATTTGTGTTGTGTGCTTTATTGCTTTCATAATATTTTGTGTGGTTGCTTAATTTTTAAATTCCGCGTTTATTTGATATACACCTATTCAACCCCCCTTCTAGGTGTTATTTGGAGTCTGTTTATTATTTTCACATACGTTCGTGTGTTGACCAGAATGTACAAAATTAGGGTTTTAATGATAGATTCGTATAGTTAGGGTTTTATATGTTAGATCTCCACCCTTAGTGTGTTTTGGGTACGTTTCACAGTGAACGCAAGATGTCCCAAGCTTTGGGAGAGCGCTTGAGGTAAGTAAATAACTGAGCATGAACTGTACTCGTTACAAAAGTGTGATATGTCAGCAGACTAAGCACATTCTCTTTTATGTTATGAACTTACAATTTTATAACTTGTTATAGTTGCTTCAAAGAGAATAACTGCTTATATATTTCTATTTTTGAAATAAATAAGCAATATTTGTATCGTATGACATAGTGCACCGTCTTAAACGGAACAATGATCATGGGCTTATCATTATTACAAGTTAACCCTATGGCCCAGTTATTTATTGTCGCATGTGTGCCTTGGATCCATTGTGTAACGCCCAAGAGTTTTAATTATTGATTATAAATCACTTTAAATAAATAAGGGTAAAAAGCTAGTTAAAAGTAAGAAGGATGTACAAATGCAAAGAAAATAAGCCTTAAGAAAGTATTTAGGTGATTTTCACTTGAGGTGATAGTTTTAGTTTTGACCCCGTTGGCTTAAAATGATCATAACTTTTGACTCATAACTCCGATTGAGGCAAACTTTATGTCATTGGAAAGCTAACTCAAAGACCTACAACTTTGTATTTCACAAACATTTTCCAGTTCCAACGTTTTGAGGGTCAAAACGAGCTGGCAGCGTCGACCGTCTGCAGCAGCGTCCGCAGGTCGTCCGGACGGTCTTGGCTGCTGTTTGGTCAGTGTCGACCATCTGCAGTGTCGTCCGGACGGTCCAATGCCACTTTTCACTCAGTGGCGATCGTCCGCACCATCGTCCGCAGCACGGTCCGGACGGTGACACTGTTCACCCGACTATATAAGGCTGGAACGCGATTTTTTCCGCCATTTCTGATTTTTCTTCTATTTTTCCGCCACTTTCTCTCTTCTCTCTCTTAGGGTTCATACCCAAACATTGGGTATTGATCTTGGAGAGTCCCCAAACACGTTTCTAACCCCCGGGAACACGATTCTTAGCGTTGGAAACCTTGTTTCACCGATTGATTCGAGGTAAATTTCTTAAAACTCTAAATCTTCAATGCTTGGGCTATAATTTCGAATGTATAGCTTAGCATTGGTTATTTTCTTAGGGTTTTCGTTGCTTTGCACTCTCTTTGCATCGGATTGAAGTTCCGAAGCTCACAACTCCGGATCCTTCAAGAATTAAGGTAAATGTCTAAAATCCTAGATTTTTCCATAGTTAATATTTTGGGATTTTATGATGTCTAACCCTAGAAATTCACTATGGGTTAGTCATATTGATAATTCTTGGCTATTGGGAACCCTAGAATTCTATGGGTTGTTTATGGCCACTTTGATGCTTGTGTATTCAAGTGTCCTAGTTATTGGGTAGGTGAGTTGAGCTAGAATGTGTTGAGTTTTGATGTTGTAGCAATGTATTATGCAGCGGGCATTGCTAGGGCATTCGGGGATTAGAAATCAACAAGCGGAAAAAAAAAAAAGGGTAAGTATTTATACTTACTGAGAGTGATACACACCTTAAAGTGTTTTCATGATTTGTTTTCAATGTTTAGCAGATGTAGTACTTGCTAAACAAAATAAATGTTTTTATGAGATTTTGATGAAACAATATAAAGTTTTAAAAGACGAACCGATGATATAATGTGACAATATGTGTTTTGTGCTTTTGACTATCTTCTTGAGATTTATGATGACTTGATGAGTGATTTATGATGAGTTTTGATGTTTTATTGTGATTTATGAATATGGCGGATATAGATATATGTATATTGATATGTTGAGTTTTTGGTATTTGATTTGCTATCGATATTTGAGAAATGATATATGGCAAAAAGATTTATTTGATTAAGTTTTATGATGTCTTATTGAGCTTTGTATTGAGAAAAGAATAATGACAAACGTTGTTGATTGTTATCAAAGAGCATATGTATGATGAACATAAGAGTGAATGTAAAATCGTGATACAAGGAATGTAAAAGGAAAGCCAAGTATAAGAGTAATAAATGGCAACCTGGTGAGGGCAACATGGCAGTCTGGTGAGGGCCACATGGCAGTCTGGTGAGGGCTACAGCTACGGCTGGCGTAAGACCTGCCCAGGGGTCATGGCGTAAGACCTGCCCAGAGGTCATGATGTAAGACCTGCCCAGGGGTCATCTATGAAAATGCAATATGAGTAGGGTGGTTGGCGGCCGGGCCCAGTGACGCAAAGTAAGACGTCTTGGGACGGAGTCATCACACACCAGAGTTACAGAACAATGCATGATGTATATGATGGTTTATGATTAATTGATTTATGAGATGTTTATATGATGATTTATGTTTTATTGATTCTAGACGTACTAGTATGCATATGAGGTTTCATGGAAAAGCGCATATGTATATTCTTACGGCTAGCTGCATATGTGATTTATGTTTTATTGCTTGGACATGCTTATATGCTTGTGTTATCACCCTTGAAGAAAGGGAATACTTGTATATGAGTGTAGCCAAGTTATATGATATATTTATAACATAGTTGAGTGCGTATGTGTGCTAGTACAGGCAGGAGACTGGAACGTACATGTATGTACCCAGCTATTATACTATTTCAGATGTTTTATGACCACATGTGTTTACTTCATCAGCTGCTTTATGTTTCAAAATAAAATGTCATATTTGTAGTAGTTGTTATTGTAAACTCATGTAACTAACACTTCGGTTCATTACGAAAACTCAGTGGACTTTTATCCATTGAATCTGTTGACTCACTCATTTTCCTTTCCGCCTATGTAATCATGGATGATCTCTATGATTACATAGATATTGGTGCAGGTACTGAGGGTTTGGATGATGATCCCGTAGCCTACTATCTTGGCTATTACGACTGATGTCGTGGGACGTATTTCTTTTGTATAGACATGACTTTAGTCTATTCTTTTGTTCATGTTTGTGATGCTTTCACAAACTGTGTTTTGTATATATGGCTTGTGTCGCCTGTGACACCACTGTATAGCCATTCTTTTTGTATATGTCACATTATAAACTTTTAATCATTAGAATTTGTATTGTCAGCTCTATATGTTTTGATTACTCCCTTTGAATATAAATGCTTCCGCTCAGTTTATATTTGATGTGATATATGACTCTGATGTAATAGGTGTATTCTCATGATACGTAGTGAGATACATGTATAGCAGGTGTTTTCTATCACCCTGTGGCGATAGATCTGATTCATGATTACTGTATGTTTTCAAAAAAAAAATATATAGCTACAGTGTAATTATGGATCGGGTCGTCACACATTGGTTAGAATTTTGTAACTAGTGCACCATTCTTTGAGTGGGGTCACTGTTACGGCGTTGCTAGTCAGTATGGGCCACCTGAAGTTGGACCCGGTCGGACTGCTAGTACAAAACGATATGTTTGTGCAATGTTCAGGGTATCGGAATTATACCAGAAGTCCTTCAGGACGCGTAAACCTTGCTGAGAGAGAGTAATGTCTCAGGTAAACCATATTATTAACATATGACTACACATATATTTATAGCATATTTCGTGCATTAAAGTATACGTATCAAATCGCTTCATTTATGTCAAATCTCTTCAAAACGAACTATAGTCTTTCAATGACATAATGATAGAGATAGAATACCCAATTATTTAAAAAAAAAAAAAACCATACTATTTTACAAACTGTGAAGAAGTTCATTACATAAACAATTCATACCGTTTTTATTTACTAAATCAGTCAACTTACTCAGTTATTATTTTGTCTCCCAAACACCCTAGTGTGTTACCTCCCTTATCAGGAATGTAGGACGTGGTGAGGTGTTTCATCGGGATAAAGAGGCTAAGCAAATAGCCTATAATCTCAGGTTTGGATAGTTTTCATAGAAATATATTGCTCTGAGTCCATTACTAAATGATAGATTTATTATTATGCCTAGATTCATGATTCTGCTATTAACTCTGATAATTGGTTATAAGTAATAGATTCAGTTAGTTACCAATTAGCTTATATGAATACCCTATAAGGAATTACTTCGGATTAGTCAAATTAATTGACCTATTCCAGAAGATTCCAATGATTCTCAAGCCGATGTTTATAGACTCTTCTTTTTTGGAGAGTAAGAGTATCTCTGAGTCTTAATCCGAGTGGTTTAAGACTAGGAGGCGAACTACGGAGTTAATTACTAGTTAATTAATTTCCTGGGGCGTTACAGCTGGTGTGAGAAACATCGAGAGGGATAGGACTGATACCCAAATAATGACACTGCGATTGATACTCAACCTTTGTGATTGGAAATCCCATGAATGAGAAATGAGAAATAGAGTCGTAAGTGATCACAGTATGGTACTGTCATTCTATATTTATCCACTATCTTAATGAAAAGATAGTGATGAGTCCATCCCTATAATGTAAGACAGTACAAGATGTAAAGTGACTAAGGATGAGTTTAAAACTCTTAATAAATTCATAGTTCTTAATTGTTGGGATAGGGTGTTCCCTGCACACACTCATAATGGATGACACCTATGTGAGCGTGGAAATGGTGCCGCTTCCTATAAGACTTGGGTAGGTCTCTAGAGCGCTCATAAAACCCAGGGGCGCATGGCTTGTATAAAGCGTCAACCCGCTATAGAACAACCCAAACTTGGAAAAAAATTATGTTGTTGATAAGATTGGTCAATTTGTGAATTTGATTAAAGGAGTTTAACTCTACCATGATTGATTAAGTTCCTACTTATTTATCATAGATGTGGCTAAAATCTTCGGGTACCACATCAATGCATGATTTCAAACATTAAGTCCAACAGATAGATCCGTTTGATGGGTCTAAGGATCCCATCAAACACATTGAAATGTACGCTTCATGGAATTTCGAACAAAATAACATGTAAGGCGTTTCCACTTGTCCTTAAACGACCCACATGAAAATGGTTTGGAAATTTACAGCCTAAGCCCATCGGATCTTTTATTGAACTGTGTAAACAGTTCCTCACCCCAATTCGTAACTGGTCGAAGGCAAAGGAAACCAATAGCCTCTTGACGCTCAAATAGAAGGAGAATGAATATTAAGATTTGTCGTATTGTGTATATATGTGCTAGCGTAGTGCGCACGGCTTGCATAAAAAATAAAAAATGTTAACCTAGCGGGTCATTATTGTTAAGAAATATATCTCATTTCCCCCAAGACCCGTGAAATGTGAATAATAAGAAGAAAGCAAAAAATAATCACACACGACACCAAGATTTAAGTAGTTCGGCTTAACAAGCCTACATCCACTGTTGGAGACGACCCGGAGAAATTCACTAGTAAAAGATGGAGTACAAAAAGTAACAGGAAGAAAAACCACTTAAAACCCAAAGCCCCAATACACCCGTATCTCACTCTCACACAAAAGAGAAAAAAATAACAATTTGAACTCTGCAATTTTTTTCTTCTCCCTACGCACTTACACCATGTGTTATCCACCTTTCTTTTTCTCTCTTTCCCTTTCTTTTCCCTCTCTTCCCTTGCACTGCCGTGGCTTTCTTTGTGGCTAAAAACTGCCATGGCTCATTAACTTTGGCTTGATTCTCATGAAATGGCTGCATCCCTTTTATAATAATCAAAGTCGGTTAGAACAATTCCAAGCATGACTTGGAGTAGGACAAGAAAGAACCAAAAGAAGAAGGGAAGACCACCTTGAGTAGGAAAAGGAGAGGCCATGGCGGGACCCATGCAAAGACTTGATGAACCAAGTCACAACACGTTAACAATCTCCCACTTGACTTGAATCCCATCAAGTCACAAAAGAATGAATCTCCTTCGGATGTCTCCTCCACCTGTCCTCAAGCTTGAAGACCAATTGAAGCTGAACATAGCTTCAGTTTCTCTACAGTCACACCTTTTGTAAACATGTCTACTGGATTCTCTGTACCACGAATCTTCTCAAGTATCAACTATTCGTTTTCTAGTAGTGAACATATAAAGTGATACCTCAACTAAATATGCTTCGTCCTTGAATGATACGCCAGGTTCTTCGCAAGAAAAATAGCACTCTGACTGTCATTGTGTAGAATGGTCTTCTCCTTCTTCTTACCCAACTCATCCAAGAAACCCTTTAGCCAGACCATCTCCTTTCTGGCTTTTGTCACAGCCATGTATTCAGCTTCAGTGGTAGAAAGGGCCACAATTTTTTGTAACTTAGAAGCCCAGCACACCACTGTACCACCCAGGGTATATACAAACCCTGATGTACTCTTCCTGCTATCAACATTACCTGCTATATCAGCATCCACGTAGCCTTGCAGCTTCAAATCTGCTCCTGTGAAGCAAAAGGACATATCTGAAGTTTCTCTCAGATATCGCAAAATCCACTTGACAGCCTCCCAATGCTGTTTTCCTGGATTGCCCATATATCTACTCACAGCTCTCACTGCATGTGCAATATCTGATCTAGTACAAACCATTGCGTACATCAGACTTCCGATAGCTGAGGCTTAGGGCACCTTGCTCATGTATGCCTTCTCCTAATCCATCTTTGGTGACTGATCCTTGGTTAGTCTGAATTGACTTTCCAAGGGTGTGCTTATCGGTTTAGCTCCATCCATACTGAACCTGCTGAGAATCTTCTTTATATACTCTGTCTGTGAAAGCTTCAGTATACCATTAGCTCTATCTCTAATTATTTTCATACCCAGGATTTGTTTTGCAGCTCCCAAATCCTTCATTGCAAACTATGATAACAACTGTTTCTTCAAATTCTTGATCTCTTCCATACTAGACCCTGCGACGAGCATATCACCTATATACAGCAATAGGATGATATAAGAGTTCTTAAAACTCTTAACATAACAATAGTGGTAACGCGAATGCGCACGATTTTAAAATTTATAAAACCATTCGTGTTAGATCAAATCCTTGTAGGATAGCTCTAAAGGAGGGTATCGATCCGTAGAGATTGTATTGGTTGTTTTGCTATGAAATTCTCAAGATCACTTCCAACTCAACTTATCAAAAGAGAGATGTGAAAACTAATTGACAAAAGCTTTAAACTAAATTACACAAATAAATTTAAAAGTAGTAAGGGAGGTATAGGGAATTGATTTCACTCAATCCTCATACCACAAGCAAACTAGTCCTAGCATGGATTTCAAACAAAGGCATGGTTTTTGAGTGTGTGAAGGGTGTCAATCCTCACAACAACTCCTCAAGAAAATACTTTTAAAAGGAAATAATAAAGCATCTTAGCTACACTCAAACCACCCACCTAATCATCTAAATGTGAGATAGTTTAAGCTCCCTAGCATGCAATATAAACCCTTATTAAAGCTTACACAAAATCATAGAATAAGCATAAAACATCTTAGGTTTCCACCCCTCTTTCCCTCTATTCTAAGTTAAACTAACAAAGATTGAGTTGTGGTCCCTATCATGCCCTATCAAACTCACACAACATCATGTCAAAAAGCATCATTGCAAAGCTTATAAATCATTCAAGACTTAAACAATTCTTCATAGACAAAGAACAATCTATATCTCAAATGGTATTATCATTAAGCACAATCCATAAGCATATACAATCATCTTACCATTTGTACAAAATCCAAACTAAAACTACTCAACTCATAGCACTTGGATCAAGCTACATCAAAACCCTAAAAAGGATTTAGCTCCTCATGAGGGTTATGGAAAACTCCATTGATTTGGAGAAACCCATTCCCTAAGGAAGGCAAGTGCTATGAGAGAGTGCTACCTACTGTCCAGAAGTAAAACAAAGCAAAAACAAAGCTAAAAATGATTCTGAAATGAAAAATACCATATATAGAAAAATGAGGCTTGATCTTTCTTAAGGAAAGATCGAGCCAAAAATCTAAGGGTCCAGCTGTTGGGAGTCCTCTGAGAGATGATTTCGGCGCCCACAATGTGCTGGCAAGCCGCAACTTTGGACCAAGAAAGATCCCCACCGCTATTAGCTATCAAACAACTGTTCACGTTCTGGAAGCTCCGATGGGGATCGATCCTAAGGTGCTACGATCGATCCCTGACTTCTGCGATCGATCCCCGGTATTCTGCGATCGATCTCTGGGCTTTTCTTCAGCTCCTCAGCTTCCCTTTGATGTCTTTTTAGGCTCAATATTTAAGATTTGCATGTGTTTCCATTTAAGGCCTAAAAGATAAGACAACACTAAAACACAATANGATCCCCACCGCTATTAGCTATCAAACAACTGTTCACGTTCTGGAAGCTCCGATGGGGATCGATCCTAAGGTGCTACGATCGATCCCTGACTTCTGCGATCGATCCCCGGTATTCTGCGATCGATCTCTGGGCTTTTCTTCAGCTCCTCAGCTTCCCTTTGATGTCTTTTTAGGCTCAATATTTAAGATTTGCATGTGTTTCCATTTAAGGCCTAAAAGATAAGACAACACTAAAACACAATAAAAATATTAAATAATAATACAAACTAAGGTTTAACATATGCGAGTTAGGGAGTTTGAATGTATAACATTCAACACTTATCAAACAGTGATCTGCATTGCACCTAGTAAAGCCAGCAGAGTCCATGAAGCTATCAAACTTCTTGTACCATTGTGTTTGGAGCTTGTTTTAGGCTATACAAGTTCTTCCTTAGTTTGCATACCTGACTTTCTTTCCCTTGCACTGTGAATCCCTGTGGCTGCCTCATGTAAATATTTTTCTCCAAATTGCCATGAAGGAATGCTGTCTTCACATCTAACTGCTCAAGATGTAGATTCTCTACCGCCACAATTTCTAATACCAGTCTGATGGTTGTCATCTTCACCACTGGTGAAAATATGTCGGTGTAGTTAATACCTTTCTTTTGCTGAAAGCCCTTAACAACCAATCTCACCTTGTAGTGCTTGCTACCATCATGCTCACCATTTATTTTGTACACCCACTTCTTATGTAAAGCCTTCTTACCTGCTTGCAACTCAATCAGCTCTCATGTCTGGTTAGTCATCAATGAGTCCATCTCATCTTTCATGGCTAACTCCCACTTGGTTGAATTTTTAACCTGCAAAGCTTCATCATACGTTTCTGGCTCACAGCCATCTGTCAATAGAATATAGAACAAGGAGGGTGAATAACGACGTGGAGGTCTAATGGTTTTGGTAGACCTTCGGACAGCCGTTGTAAGTATTTCCTGCTCAATTTGTTGTTCTTCAGTTTCTTCAACTTTAGGATCTTGTTCAGCTTTTGGATCCTCATCAACTTCTGAATTCCTTCTTTGAGTTGCACCGTTAGAAATCTCATCCAAGTTGATAAAATCAGGCTTCTCAGCCTCTGATTCTGCATTGACAGATTCTGCATTCGAACCGTCCTTATATACAGTCATTTCATTAAAAGTAACATTCCTACTTTTAATGATCTTCCGGTTTTGATCATCCCAAAATCGATACTCGAATGCCTCATCCCTATAGCCAATAAAATAACATTTCTTAGATTTAGCATCTAACTTGCTATGAGCATCATATTCAATGTAAACATATAAACACAACAAAAAACTTTCAAGTGAGAAAGATTTACCTCCTTTCCACTCCAAACTTCTTCAGGTAGTCCATGGCTCAGAGGGGCAGAGGGTCCTCTATTTATCAAATAACCAGCAGTGCTCACTACATCCGCCCAGAAGGTTTTTTGGCAATCCAGCATGCAACCTCATACTCCTTTCACGCTCATTGAGGGTTCTGTTCATGCGCTCTGCGACATCATTCTGTTGTGGTGTCCTTGGAATAGTTTTCTGCATCTTAACCCTATTTACCGCGCAAAACTGTTTAAATCCCCTTCTTCATGTTCTCCTCCATTGTCTGATCTTAGACACTTCAATTCCATACCAGTTTCTATCTCTACCATAGTCTTCTACTTCTTAAAAACTTCAAATACATCAGATTTTTGCTTTAAGAAGTAAATCCATACCTTTCTGCTTGAATCATCTATGAATGTGATGTAGTATCGCGAGCCTCCAAGAGATGCCACTGGGGAGGGACCCCACAAATCCGTGTGTACCAACTTCAATTTCTCAGGCTTCGGAGTTCTACCAAAATTCATGAAACTCACCTTCTTCTGCTTCCCTAGGATGCAGTCTTCACACAAATCAGATTCAACTAACTTCAGTTCTGGTAGTTTCCCTTTGACATCAACACCTTCATCCCTTTCTCATTCATATGCCCAAGCCTTAGGTGTCATAGTTTAGAATCACCCTTTGTAACTGCAACTACAATTGTATCTCTCAGATTAGTAGTCAAATAGAGAGTACCTATTTTATATCCCCGAGCCAAGAGTCTGGCTCCCATGCATACTTTCCACTAACCACCATGGAATTTTATGGCATGCCCTCCATCGTCAAGTTGTCCCACTGAAATCAGATTCTTCTTCAACTGTGGGACGTGTCTGACCTTTTGCAGCTTCCATACTGAATCGATTTGGACTCTGATGCGAACATCGCCGATGCCCACGATATCTAGAGGCGTTCCGTCAGCCAACTACACTTTCCCGAAATCTCTAGCAACGTAGTTTTCGAGTACTTCACGAATCGCAGTGGTATGAAAGGAGGCTCTTGAGTCCATGACCCAAGAGTCAAGAGGACTGCCACGACGTTTGCAGAGTCGTTACCAGTCTTCTTCCTAGGTTCTTTGCAATTTTTCTTGAAGTGGTCAGTCTTGCCACAATTCCAACACTCCAGCTGTCGTCTAGATCTAGACTTGCTTCTACCCTTTTTAGATTTTGATCTGCCCCTGCCAGAGTTCCTATCTTGTTCTCTACCTCTTGTCTCGAGGTTTAGGGCTGCACCAGAAGTTGAGGTTTTACCATCGTCTTTTCTCCGAACTTCCTCGCTTAGAATCAAATCCCTTATGTCTTCATCATTAAGCTTGCTCTTCCCTGCAGAATTGCTCACAGCCATCTGCACAGCTTTCCAGCTATTTGGCAACGATGCCAACACAATCAAAGCGCAAATCTCATCATCAAAATCAATATCTACTGAGGATAATTGATTTGTGATGGTGTTGAACTCATTGAGATGATGCGTTACCGAGGCTCCCTCAGTTATCTTTAGATTGAACAACTTCTTCATCAGGTGCACCTTGTTGTTTGCCGACGGTTTCTCATACATACTTGACAAAGTCGCCATCAAACTTGCAATGGTCTTCTCCTTCACAACATTGTGTGCTACCGATCTTGACAATGATAACCTAATAACTGCCAGGGCCTTTCGATCAAGTAGGGCTCAATTGTTATCAAACATATCGTCTGGTTGCTCCCCCAGAAAAGGTAGATGTAAATGATAAAGTACATCTTCAATCTGCATCTTCCAATATGCAAAGTCTATGCCATCAAATTTTTCGATTATTTTTGTTTTTCCATCTTCTCTTGCCATCGCTCTCACTTGAAATAAAAACTCTGATACCAATTGTTAGGAAATATATCTTATTTTCTCCAAGACCCGTGAGATGTGAATAATAAGAAGAAAGCAAAAAACAATTACACATGATACTAAGATTTAAGTGGTTCGGCTTAACAAGCCTATCCACTGTTGAAGAAGATCCGGAGAAATTAACTATCAAAAGATGGAGTACAAAAAGTAACAGGGAGAAAAACCACTCAAAACCCAAAGCCCCAATACACCCGTATCTCACCCTCACACAAAAGAGAAAAAAAATAACAATTGGAACTCTGCAATTTTTTTCTTCTCCTTACGCACTTACACTATGCATTCTCCACCTTTCTTTTTCTCTCTCTCCCTTTCTTTTCCCTCTCTTCCCTTGCACTGCCGTGGCTTTCTTTGTGGCTAAAAACTGTCGTGGCTCATTAACTTTGGCTTGATTCTCATGAAGGGCTGCATCCCTTTTATAATAATCAAAGTCAGTTAGAACAATTCCAAGCATGACTTGGAGTAGGACAAGAAAGAACCAAAAGAAGAAGACCACCTTGAGTAGGAAAAGGAGAGACCATGGTGGGACCCATGCAAAGACTTGATGAACCAAGTCACAACATGTTAACAATTACATCCTAACCTTAGTTGAACATTTTAATTCAAAATCTCTCTCCTACTGCTTATTCGTTGTTGGTACTGCATTATTTGATGATAGAATAGTATTGTTAACATTCCCCCGCAAGCTAATGGGGAGGGGAAGAACCATTAGCTTGGAATGTAACAATAAATCCTATATCATATGGTAGATTTTCGATCGTCTGGACTTCCTGCCAATTAGAGTCACAACGAGACACACAGTTGCAGTAAGATGAATTGATGATATATAATGAGCAATCAGATCCTTATTAAACTCCTTTTCATGGAGAAAATGATAGTCAACTTCAATGCGCTTAGTTCGTATTCTGCTTCAATGCTAGATCTTGCAACCATACTTACAACAATAAGTTGTTTCTTTGTTGCCCAACAAATCAGACAAGGACCCCAAATAAATCCTATATCATGTGGTAGATTTTTGGTCATCTGGACTTCCTACCCAATTAGAGTCACAATGAAATTGATAGAGTTGGTTGACATTGTAGGCAATACCAGGTCGAGTAGGTGTACAATACTGAAGTACTCCTATTATGTGACGATAATTAGCAGGATCAACTAATGGGTCACCAACAAATTTTGATAATTTTGTAGAGGAGACACACAGTGTAGATTAGCACCAACCATTTTGGTGCAATGCAATAAATCAGTGATATATTTCTGTTGACTAAGATGAAGCCCATGCTAATTCCGTGAAGCTTGAATGCCTAGGAAAAATGAAAGAGAGCCAAGGTCTTTCATAGCAAACTCCTGCTTAAGTTGAGTAATAAGACATGATATGGCTACCGGTGACAATGATGTTATTCACATAACAAAAACAAACAAACTCACTGATTATCAATGAAAATAGAACAAAGATGTTTCCATACTTGAACCTAAGAAACCCAATTCCAGTATTGCTTGAGAAAGGCCTAGAATCCAAGCCCTTAGAGCTTGTTTCAATCCATGGATGGATTCATGAAGCTTGCAGACATACTCAGGATGTGTAGTATTTTCAAAACCTTTTAGGTCGAGGATAACAAATTGAGAGGCAGAGGATGAATTCAAAGATGACATGTAACACCCCGATCCTCATATTGGGAAAATGAGAAATAGCCCACATAGCGTGAGTGGTTTATAAAGAGAGTCATGAGTGTTAAGTCCCATATCGCCTAGTTACTAGGTGAAACTGAGCTTTATAAGTGACTCTAGGAAAACTTCAAAATTGACTAGTCATTTTGGGCTCATAGCGCAGATGTGGCTGGCATTTTTTCCTAGGTTGTTACAAATGGTATCAGAGCCACCTAGTATTACCAAGCTATGTGGTGCTGAAGCACTGCATGACGTGGCCCTAACGAGGACGTCAGGAATTTAAGAGGGAGAGTTTATAACACCCCGATCCCATATTGGAAATATGAGAAATAGCCCACATAGAGTGGGTGATTTATAAAGAGAGTCATGAGTGTTAAATCCCACATCGCCTAGTTACTAGGTGAAAACTGAACTTTATAAGTGATTCTAAGGAAACTTCAAAATTGACTAGTTCTTTTGGAGGAATAATGCAGATGTGGCTAGCGCTTTTCTCTGAGTTGTTACATGACAAAATAAAGAAGAGATCAAAATATTGAAGAGCTGCGAGCTAGATGGCTATGATACCAAGTTGGATTTATGATTTGAGAAGAGCTGGTTTAATGCATACTAGCATTGTTGTATTCTTCAAGTATATATACAATTACAAGCAGGGTGTAATCCTTGAAACAAAGGAATTTGAAAATACACATATGCGGGACGTGAGCCTATATACAGATAGGAAATACATAATCAAATATTTGAATACACATGTTATCTCATTTATCTACATCAGTAGTTATATCCTTAGTTGAACATCTTAGTTCAAAATCTCACTCCTACTGCTTATCTGCTAGTTGTTGGTAATGTATGATTTGGCGCTAACATTTATGTTGTATTATTTGCTTGTGATGATCTATCTGGCACTTCATTAACTGAGGATAGAATAGTATTGTTAACAAAAGAGAGAGTATTTTAAGTACCCACATTTTATAACAAGTAAATAGAAAGTTTTTGTTTCTTGTATGTCCATGAAAAAAAACACAACAGTTATTATAAGTACGCGCTCATTTCAAAAAATGAAAACAAATTAGTATTAGTTCTTTACATATATGAGTATCCATATCATCTGTTATCGATGTGAAAAATTTAGGGCTTGTTTGCTAACATCTTCACTTTTTTTTTTTTTATTAAAGAAAATCAAAAAATTAAGAAACAATATTCCTCACAAAAAAAAATTTTAAACTATTTTCACTTTTATGTCACATCAATTACTTTTTTAATTAAATACAAAAAAAAAATAAATTAAAAAAAAAAACAAACGCAAAAAAATCTCCTTAAAAATGTTATCAAACATTGTCTATAGGATTTTGTGGGTTTTTTTTTTTTTTTAATCAAGGTTGGTCCAATCTTTCAAATGAACTCGCAGGGGTGTTAGTTCATGTTCACATGTCAAGTTCAGATCGTGTTGATGCATGAGTATAAGATTATATATGTCAACCCTAATATAATTCATTTAATTAAACGGGTCAAACCCCTTTAACCTTAACCCGGGTCATGTCAAAAATTGATTTCTATTATGTTGAGTTCGGTCATGTCAAAACATGTGTATATTATATAAGATTATATAGGTCAATCCTAACCCGATTCATTTATTTAAACGAGTCAGACTCTTCAACTTTAATCCTCGAATTCATGAATCGTATTAAAAATTACCAACCCTAATTTGATAGTGACACTTTGTCAACAAATCAAATGCCCGGATAGGGACCTCCTTTGATCCAGACAAGATATTTTCACTATCCTAACCAAACAACACCTATCCTCGTTCCCAAACATACCGCTTTGCCCCAACCATCCCGCGCTTATTCGAAGAAGAAGAAAAAAAAAAAAAACCACCACTGCCACCACCACTGAACCCACTCTCTCCTGCTATTTGCTTCCCTACAGTTCGTCCAGTTCCCCAAAAATGCCCCAGCCAATCCTCCTCTCCGACGACGAAGAAGAAAATGGACTCTCAACCCCAGTCCATATGTCCTCTAAGAAACAACGCCGATTCGAACCGGAAAACCCTGCGGTTCTGGTCCTTCTCGACGACCCGACCCCGAAGAAACCGGGCCCCGCCTCCACGCCCTCCTTCGTTCCCGAGACCCCTATGTCAGCCTCAAGCTCGGTCGCAATCGTCAAATGCACAACGGGCTCATCCCATTCCGAAATTAGGGTTTCAGATTCTCAGAACAAGTTCTCCGGTTAGTTCAATTATTTATGCATTTCAGCATTGTATGAATTGTAGAAAATTCTCTGTTTTATTAGCTGTTTCGTTCAAAAGTTTCTTTTGATTGTTAGAGATTTGTGCATTGTTTTGGGTTTTTATCGTTTTTGGATTGGTTTTAGCTCTGTTTGCTTGATTCTCAGGAATTTGTGGATTGATATGCTTGGAGTCTGACAATGAGTCTGAAAGTGGTTCTGGAAGGGAAAAGTGGAAGGAGAATGAAGCGATGGGCACCGATTTTGACTCGGCGAGGGACTCGGATTGGAGTTCAAGGTTTAACGAGTCCACGAGTTCTCTTGGTATGCTAATGTCGAATATGTATTTGTTTTTTTTCTTTTTTCTTTTATGGTTGTTTTACTCGGAGGAAATACATTAGCTATGGTCTTTTAAAATGCTCAAAAGTAATGAAAAGAATTTCTATCACATGAACCTTTTTTTTTTCAAAAATTTTGTTAATGGAAGTTACGGTCAATGTTCGTCAGGGAATGATAATATAATGCAAAAGTTGGGGGACAGCTCTTTGCATTTGTACTCATTGCGAGATGATGATCATCAGGTACTTCTTCTTGATGCATGGTGGCATGACCTTTTTTGTGTTTTTTTGGGGGGTTAATTTTTTGTTTGTTAAAGGTTGAAGAGTAAGCTGTCTCTTTGGCTTCGTGACTTTCTTACACTGAAGTCTTGAGTTTAGATTTTTACATCTAACTGTATGCATCCTCGTGCATATCTTTAAAATTGAAGCATGATTTTTTGGTGATGAGCTTTCTGTTACATTTTTTTGAAGCAAGTCGATGTTTTTGTGTTAAAAGATGCAACTAGGGTGCATAGTGGATTCTATTAACCATTAAAAGCAATTCTCTTCTGGTGTTTTATGCCTCCACCGTTTACTTTATCAATTTTGGTAACGTAGTGGCTAAATTATTTGACATTGTATTTTGTTGTTTTGAATTATGTTTTGCATAATTTGGTTGTATGTTTTTCTGAGATGTACAGGAATCTCATATTCTGTTGTGCATTTGTGTTGATGGCAATCAATTGACATTTAAAAGCGGGGTGGGGTAGACATGTAAATTAATTTGTACTAATATGTTAATTTTTGACAAATTAGTGCAATGGACCACCCCACCTGTCCACTAATTTGTTAATTTTTACACTAACGTGGACAGTGACATGGAAATTGCAAGTTAATCTTGAATTGGGATGTTCATTTTAGAATTTTGTAGTTTATGTGGACATTGCAAATGACACATATATAGGGTAAATAGCTACAATTAATCCTGACACTTACTTTGAATTTTCTAATGAAGGAGTTGTTGCACCACTGATTTGATGTATCTTTCACTTTACTTATGACATTCAATGACTTGATGACCCATTAGCAGGTATATGATCATCTTGACAAAGATAATGTTAGTATGGAGCAGATCAATAACAATGTAAATCAGAAAAGGAGAACTGAAGTTGATGCTGACGAGAAAAGTATTATGGACAGAGCTATGGGAAGGAAGAAGATGACGAAAGAGGAAAGGATTCAGTTAATGGAAGAGAAGAAACTAAAGAAGGAAGTAAGTTTTAATGATGTGAATAACTGTTTTGTTTTAACATGCAAGTCGCTGACGGGGAATCCATTGTAAAGCAAGAGAAGTTGCAAAAAGCAGCCCAGAAGGCTGAAGCTGCAGAGATGAAAAAATTGCAGAAAGAAAAGCAGAAGTGGGAGAAAGGGAAGTTTGCTCTAAAATCCATTGTGGCTGAAATCGATGCTAAAGCAGTTGAACTGGGGTCAGTTGGAGGTGAGCTTTTTTTTTTTAACCCTTTCCAATATTCTTCTTATTATTCCCAAGTAGGTGATTGTGTTAAACTGTTAAGATATCTCAGTTAATCTTCAAACCTCTTGTGCTGAGTTTTACCTCCTTACTTTAGGACATCTGCTCACAAGGTTCGCTGAAAAGGGGCTTACATACCGTATAACTTCGAATCCAATTGAAAGATCAATTGTGTGGACTATGACTGTTCCAGAACATATCTCACAGGTACAATTATCTGGAAAGTCCCCAAAATCATAATGTTTGGAGAGAGAAGGCCGTAGCGAGTTCTTCGCATAGTTCTTACCAAAAGATCAGGGCCATTACAGCTTTACTCTTATCCTCTGTTTAATCCTCTCTTCCAAATCTGACTGTGCAAAGCTGAGGAGCCATTCCACCTCTTTTGGTTGAATTAACCACATCATGGGTTCACAGCAAGTTAAAATTCTGTTCAAGAGGAAAAAAGGAGAAGTAGAAAAGAGTCCTCTCACCTGAATAATGTTTCGACCGCCATTATTTACTGATAATAGATATAGTTAATCAAGGTGCAGTGATGTGGATTTTCCTGGTTGAACTCATGGCCACATTGATAGTAAAATGAGAATCCCCCTGAGTCTAGTACAGTGCCAAGAGACTCTATCAACTAGCATAGAATGTTGTCTTTTTTTTTCTTTTTTTTTTGATTTTTTAAAACTCACTTCCTATGGTCTTGTTACTATTTTCACTATTGTAGAGGTGAATGGTGATGTTATCTCATTCTTTGGGGTCTGCAATTGAGAAAACTGGTTTTAGGATTAATGAGAGACATATTCAATAGTCGATGATTAGTTTATGAAAATTTTGCTTACTGATCAGCAATAGGAATCATCAACAAGGGAACATTACCAGAACTTAGGGTGGGGACATGTTGGTTGTTGAGGTATCTAGATGTCTCCTAATGTGTACAAGCAGTTCCATTTTCTTATCAGCATTATTTTTCAAGGTGAGTGGTGGCTTTAGAATTTACAGTCAAACATCAGTGAAGAAACAGTTTAGTGGAGTATGATTTACATATTCTGACATATGTATTGACAACTAGCTGAAGATTATGTATGACGAAAGGCTTTTGAGAAATTCTGCAATTGTTGCTTCTATACATATTATAGAGGGCTTTGTGAGATTTTACCCTTCCTAGCATTGATCTGAGGTAATTTTTCTTATAAACTGCTAGATCTCCTATAAGTGGGCATATGTTCTTATTTCTTACTCTTCCTTTAATAATATGATCATATCAGAGTAGTAATGGTTAATGGTCAAAGGCAAGCTTAGAGGGGGATTCTGAACTCCAGAATAGATTTGAAAGCTTATCAAGCATGTCAGCTTCTAGTTGCTATAATTTAAGAGTTTAATATGCATACAGAACACTTCATACACAAGCTTTCTCTTCATGAAAATGTAGCTGGATTCAATTGTTTTATCTGAATGTTCTTTCGCTTCTCATAATTCATCTTTGAAGATTGACTTCTGGAACTATCCCTGTTTCTATTATTTAGAACTGCATTTTGTTAGAGTTTTCTCTATATATTTCTTGCTATTTACTGCTAGCGTTACAAGAGTTGGCAGTGGTTATTTTAAATGGGTATCTTGTTTATCTGTTTTCTTTCCAGAAGGTTCTGAGTAGAGATAATAGATATTAATTACTCTGCTAATCAGAGTTTACTTTGTATCTATATTCGCCTGTTACAGATAATGTTTGCTACAGTACACCAATATCCTGCACATAGTTGCTATGGCTATTTTTTGACATAAGTTAACCTTGTTAACTATTACAGATTTCTTCTAATGGCATGGAGATTCCCTACATATTGTTAGTATATGAAGCTGAAGAATTCTGCAATCTTGTCATCAATGAATCTCTTCTCGATCATGTTTCCGGTGTTCGAAGTCGTTACCCAGGTTACACAATTTGCTACCTCACCAGTAGGTTAATGGCATATATTAATAAAAGGTGCGATTGAATTCTACTCTAGTGTAGCAGTTCATTCCTTTGTTCTTTTCTCTTGAAGAATATGATATGTATTATATTGAAGGGATTTTGTGTCCTACTCGACCTATAATTATGATCAATTGTTTTAAGAGATGAGGTAGCGCAGTATGTGCAATGCTTTTATATGAGCACGAGAAAGCCTCAAAGCCTCATGCTGAGTTATGCATGACGCTTATTTTCTTTTTCTTTCTTTGACCTATAATACAGCTCTACTTAAAATCACATTGAGATATTTATGATGGGCAGAGGAAGAACACTTCAATAATTGTATGACAAAATTAAATGCCACTATAAGTTATTTAGAGATGTAAAACTAGCCAGTTTTATACCATGTGTAATCTGATTTTGACCCTTAAAGCACAATGAATCTAAGTATTGGTAATCCTATTCTTCTTCAATTATTAATTGCATCTTGAATTTCAAGCTCACTCTTTAGCTATAAGCTTTGAGTATTTGTATTTTAAGATAATATACTTCTATGAAATATCGAAAGTCAGCTACAATTCTTTTTCTTAAAAAGAAAATAAAGCATTTTTGTTAATCAAAATATTATTGGAATGTATAAGCTATTGTCAATCAATATAAAATTAGAACTTTCTATAATGCCATTATCCCCCATGATAGTGTCCCCTTCCCCTTGAGAAGTATTTGGTAGAGTAAGGTTCCTTTGAGAGTGGCTTTCTTTGTTTAGTTGGCCGCTTTAGGGAAATTCATAACTATGGATAATTTAAGAAAATGGAATCTTATGGTGGTAGATTAGTGTTGCATGTGTAAAAGTAGAGTGGGGAATCTGTAGATCACTTTTTACTTCATAGTGATGTTGCTAAGGCCCTATGGGATTTTGTCTTCGGTCTTTGTGGGTTAGAGTGGGTTATGTCTTGACGGGTGGTAGATTCCTATGCAAGTTCGAGAGGGCCATTTGGTAGTTGTTAGAGTGCAGCAGTTTAGATTGTGGATTGTGGAAGATGATTCCGCCTTGCTAATGTGATGCATATGGAGAAAAAAAAAATGATAGAAGTTTTGAAGATTGTGAGAGGATGGTGGTAGAGCTAAAGGCCTTCTTCTTCAAAATTGTTTACCTTTGGACAACTACCTTTGATGGTTTACATATTACTAATTTTCTTGATTTTCTTGATCTTTTGTCTTTTTTTGGTTATGTGTTTTTGTTGTATACTTCCTGTGTATTTGGGTAGCGGCCTTTCACTCTTAATAAATTTCGATTACTTATAAAAAAAAGTATAAAATTAGAGTCATGTTTGAAATATCAATGTATTTTAACAGATTGGGTTTATTATGGTTTTTCAAAAAGAAGCTCTGAACAAATGTATTGATTTGATAAAATTTTTGGAATATAAAAACAAAACATGATCACATTGCTCTTAAGATAATATGCAAGGCAATCTTGTGAAATAATGCAAGTACAGGGTAGAGTGTAATAATGAAATAGTAGTTTTGCACGTAAAGGTTAAGAAATTGAAATTATACAACTAGTTTTACAAGTTTTGCATTTATTCATTGGAAAATCATATGAAGGAACAAACATCAGAGAAAAATGTTGTTATTGTTCTGTCAGCCATTTCTTTGTTCCCTTGAATTTACTATCTTCATGAATACTTATCAAAAAAAAAAAAACTATCTTCATGAATGGGTAGAGTGTCTCTAATCAAGTGCTGATCTATTTCTTTTTTTGTTTTTCTATATTTCTTTTTATATGGTAGGTCCTTTGTATACTTCCTGTGTACTAGGGTTGCGCCTTTTTTGCGCTTTTAATATATTTTCTCTTACTCATCAAGAAAAAAAAATTTATTTTTATATGGTAAATTATACTTTACCATTCTAGACTACCACCCCCTCTACAATCTTCCATCTAAACTATATATTTCTATAATCAACTCCCTACTATATTGAAGAATTTGTTACAATGTATCCCTTTGTCAAAATCAGGTTTTACGAAAAATGCAACATGTGCACTACATGTTCATCCTTTCTACAAAATTAAAGAAATTATGATATGAACCCGCAGGAATAGAAATCCGTTGAACCCACAATCAATTTAAAAACTCACCCAAGAAAGCCAAACTCAAGTCTATGAATGGAGAATTTAGACCCGTTGAAAACTCGTTTCAAGAACCTAGATTATATTAAAATTTAGACCCGTTGAAATCCAGTCTCAAGAACCCAAATTACAAAGGAAGAATGCCACAAAGGTTGTGATTTACCTTTGATAAGTTCAAAAGTTCAATCAAGAACAAGAGGAGAAAACTCAACTCACAATTAAAATTCAAAATAATGTCTATCTCTTATGTGGTGGCTATAAGATGTTTAAATACTCCCTACAAAAATAACCCTAGGCCAAAATAAGGCCCCTTTCCCAAAATACCCTCAAGTGGAACAATTAATGTTCTTTTGAAACCCTAATTAATAAAACATAAGAAATATATGGGCCAAACATCCTCAAGCCCATTTATTCTAAACTAATAAAATAAAGCCTTTAATAACAATAGGCCCTATTTTTAAGTCAAGTCTTCCACAGCTTGGATTAAGTGGATCAAGACTGATTCTCTTTCTTTCAAGCCCATCTTGAGTGTTGGGCTCTTACTAGCTTCATCCCAAGTGGATTGCACTAATCCTTGCATTGCTTCCCTGATCTTCTTGGCTCTTTAGATCTTGTAATTGGCCCATCTGGAATTTGCAAAGGATCTTTAAGAGTAGGCCCACCTTGGTTCCCATCATTCCCCCTCTCCTCAAAAGGATTCGACCTCGAATCTTCATCTACATCAAAGGGAGAAAGATCAGAAACATTGAAGGTAGCAGAAACATTATACTCACCTGGAAGATCCACTTTATATGCATTGTCATTAATTTTCTCAAGAATTTGGAAAGGTCCATCTCCTCGGGGATGCAACTTAGTCTTCCTATGGGCTGGGAATCTTTCTATGCGCATATGAACCCAAACCCAATCTCCTGGTTCAAAGATGACACGCCTTCGCCCTTTATTGGCTTGGGAAGCGACCCTGTCATTCTTGTGGGCAATTTGAAGCCGTACCCTCTCATGAAGTGACTTCACCAACTCCGCCTTCTTTTGGCCATCCAAGCTACTCCTGCCATCAACAGGTAAAGGCATCAAATCTAACGGAGTAAGCGGATTAAATCCATAAACAATTTCAAAAGGAGAATATGAAGTAGTAGTATGCATGGTCCTATTATATGCAAACTCTATAAATGGCAAACAAGCATCCCAAGTTTTTAAATTCTTATGAACAACAGTGCGTAAAAGCTGAGTTAAAGTCCTATTAACCACTTCAGTCTGACCATCAGTCTGCGGATGACAAGTAGTGGAAAATAAGAGCTTAGTACCCAATTTTCCCCACAACACCTTCCAAAAGTAGCTAAGGAATTTAACGTCCCTATCAGAAACAATACTCCTGGGCACACCATGGAGTCGCACTATCTCCCTGAAAAACAAGTCAGCTATGTTTGTGGCATCATCTGTTTTATGGCATGGAATGAAATGTGCCATCTTACTAAATCTATCCACAACCACAAAAATAGAATCGCTACCCCTTTTTGTCCTAGGCAACCCCAAAACAAAGTCCATAGATATGTCGACCCATGGCTCACTAGGGACGGGTAAGGGTGTATACAACCCATGTGGCAAAACTTTAGATTTGGCTTTTCTACATGTAATGCACCTGCTACAAATGCGATTGACATCTCGCTTCATCTTAGGCCAAAAGAAATGCTCATGCAAAATATCTAAAGTTTTCTTGACACCAAAGTGTCCCATTAATCCCCCACCATGTGCCTCACGCACCAATAACTCACGCATAGAACAACTTGGCACACAAAGTTTGCTTTCTTTAAACAAGTAACCATCATGCTTGTAAAACTTACCAAATGCCACCTTATCACATGCCATGTACACATTAGAAAAGTCAGCGTCATTGGCATACAGGTCTTTCACATATTCAAACCCAAGCATTTTAGCACTCATAGAAGTAAGAAGTACATACCTCCGGGATAAAGCATCAGCAACAATGTTCTCCTTACCTTGCTTGTAACGGATGACATATGAAAATGTCTCAATGTATTCCATCCAACGAGCATGCCTTTTATTCAACTTACCTTGACCCTTGAGATGCTTTAATGATTCATGATCGGTGTGGATCACAAATTCCCTAGTCCATAGGTAGTGCTGCCAAGTCTCCAATGCACGAACAAGAGCATAAAGCTCTTTGTCATAAGTAGGGTACTTTAATGAAGCCCCACTTAGCTTCTCACTGAAGAAGGCTATGGGCCGCCTATCCTGCATCAAAACTGCTCCAATCCCTAAACCTGAGGCAGTCACATTCAATCTCAAAAGCTTTGTTAAATCAGGTAATGCTAGCACAGGTGCAGAGCACACCGTTCTTTAATGGTGGCAAAAGCATTCTCTTGATTATCCCCACAATGAAACCCAACATTCTTTTTAATGACTTCAGTGAGTGGTGCAGCAATGGTGCTAAAGTCTTTAACAAAACGCCGATAAAACTAGCTAAGCCGTGAAAGCTTCTTACCTCAGTGATGTCCTTGGCGTTGGCCATTCCTTGATGGCCTTGATTTCTCTTCATCCACTTCAATACCTTTGTACTAATAACAATAACCAAGAAAAACACTCGTTCCATGCAAAAGGTACATTTCTTGAAATTAGCATACAACTTTTCACATCTCACACATCAAACACATATCTCAAATGCTCAATATGTTCATTTAAGTTCTTGCTGTACACTAGGATATCATCAAAATACACAACCAACAAATTACATGAACGCAACGTAGGACATGGTTCATCATCTCATGAAAGTACTGGGCGCATTTGTAAGCCAAATGGCATAACCAACCATTCATAAAGCCCATACTTAGTCTTAAAAGCAGTTTTCCATTCATCACCTCTTTTCATTCTAATCTGATGGTACCTCTTTTAAGATCAATTTTACTGAAAATACATGGCCATGCAATTCATCAAGCATATCATCTAATCTTAGGAATGGGATGGCGATACTTTACCGTGATATTGTTGACCGCCCTCAATCAGCCATCCTCCACGTCCCATCCCTTCTTTGGCACGAGGTAGCACCGGTACCCGCACATGGGCTCATGCTTCCCTCACGTACCCCTTGCTCATCAAATCCTCAACTTGCCTCTGAAGCTCCTTGGTCTCCTCCGGATTACTCCTATAGGCTGGTCGCTTTGGAATAGCAGCTCCGGGCACAAAATCAATCTGGTGCTCAATGCCTCTAAATGGGTGGCAACTCATTAGGCATCTCCTCTGGGAATACATCCTCAAATTCCTGCAACAAAGAAATAGCCAAACTAGGAAAAGACTGGTTAGTTTCATCAAGATTAAGATAAGACTCTTTATAGACAATAAAAATCATAGGGCGATCTGTGAAGAAAGCCCTCTTGACCTCACTCTCTCTTGCATAGAAACTCACTTTTGTCTTTCCTTTTCTCTCTGCAGACTCTCTTTCTTTTTTCTCTCGTGACTCTACTCTTTTTTCTTTACTCTCAGTCACCTCTCTACTTTCTTTTTCACTCTTTCTTTTTTGCTCATTTTCACTCTCACTCTTTATTTTTTGCTCAATCTCTTTTTCACTCTTGCTTTTTTTATCACTCTCATTTTCACTCTTTCTTTTTTTAGCAACCTCACTTTTTAGTTTCAGTTGATCCTCATAGACCTGGCTTGGAGTTAAAGGAGCAAGCTTGATTGTTTTGCCCTCCTTTACAAAACTATACATGTTCTTGAACCCATCATGTGTCACCCTCCTATCATACTGCCACGGCCTCCCCAACAAAATATGGCCAGCAGGCATAGGCACAACATCACAAAGTACTTCATCCTGATACTTCCCAATTGAAAAAGTAACTAACACTTGTCTATCTACCCTAACCTCTCCACAATCATTCAACCACTGCAATTTGTATGGTCGAGAGTGTTTTAAGGTAGGTAAATTCAATTTCTCAACCAAAGTAGTGCTAGCCACATTAGTACAACTCCCCCCATCAATGATCATATTACATACCTTGCTGTTGACATGGCATCTAGTATGGAAAATGTTCTCTCTTTGTTGCGCTGTATCATCCACCTTAATGTGTGTATTGAGAGCACGCCTGACAACAAGAGACTCACCGGTCACAGCGTATACCACTCCATCATCATCACTATCATCAACCAACTCGGGCACCCCATCACTATCACCTTCACTTTCAGTCATTACCTCCCCATTGTCACGCAAAATCATCGCTCGCCTATTTGGACATTGAGAAGCGATGTGCCCTGAACCCAAACACTTAAAGCATTTAATATCTCTATTTCTTGAAGGTTGAGATTCTACCTTGGGTCTGCTGCTAGTTCCCTCATCTTTGCTCTTAGGTGGTTCGGTTCTCCTCTTTGCTTCAGCTGGATCATTCCTATCCCACTTTGATTTCCAAGTAGTACTAGAAACCGAAGTGTACCTTGCTGTCTCTTTTCTCTTTAATTGCCGCTCCACCTTCATAGCCATGTGCACCATGTCCTCTATCTCCACATAATGCTGCAATTCAACTACATTGGCTATATCTCTATTCAAACCACTCAAAAATCTAGCCATGGTGGCCTCCCGGTCCTCCTCTACATTAGCCCGAATCATCGCTACCTCCATCTCCTTATGGTAATCCTCCACACTCCTAGACCCCTGTAAGATGTTGGAGCTTTTGGTAAAGGTCCCTATAGTAGTGGCTAGGTACAAATCTCCGCCTCATGATAGCTTTCTCCTCTTTTCTCAATATGGCCTTCTCATAATTCCTCCTCCTATTGGTCACTAATTGATCCCACCAAATAAGAGCATATTCAGTGAACTCAATTTACCGCCAACTTCACTTTTTTCTCCTCAGAGTAATTATGACAATCACAATACCAACTTTATTTTTTCTCCCACTCTAGGTAAACCTCAGGGTCAGTTCTACCTTGAAAAGATGGATATTTTTTTTTGATGCGCCCCAAATCTCTATCGACACCATCCCGACCCCCTAGGTCCTCTCAAAATCCTCTTTCATGCCTAACTCCTCTATGTCTACCCAACCCAATTTCAGATGTTAGTCTTCTCATCCTCATTATCTCCTTCATTCTCATATGGCATTTTCAACCCGAGAGCTCACGTCGTCTCCGATTTCTCCCACCTTGTAAATTTCTAATTACTGCTTCTTGTTGATCCATCCTATCCCTTCACTTCTCCCATCACCAAGTTCAATCGCTCAATTGTTGTTGCATTGGCCTGTAACACAAAGAATGGGTTTATCGGCCCCCTTCCGGTGATGAGCAACTGCGGCGAGACATTGTAATGTGCTGCCAAAAAATATTGTTAGCGGAAAAGAAAAGATCTCACACGCTCCCTTACGTGTTTACACTCAAATGATGACACTCCACTCGTGTTTCACTCTAAATAGGCCTTTTTTTTTTTTTTTGATAATAATCTCACACTCTCTTGCCTTTTACCTCAAGAGGTTTTTCCCACGCAATTCTTTCAGAACTAATTGAACTCAATCAAGATAAAAACAACCTTGTTTAATCCCAACTAGCAATTAGGTTCAAGAAACAAGAACAAGAGAAACACGAAAAAATGAAAGATACGAGAATCATGAAAATTATACGAATGAAAGAGTAACTATAACACAAGATACCAACTATAATGAAGGATGCACAGCCCTTTTGATGTTAAGGCTCAAGTTTTTTTTTTTTTTTTTTTTTCGACGATTTTTTTTTTTTTGTCCTTTTTTTTTTGGACGATTTTTTTTTTTTGGTCTTTTTTTTTTTTTTTTTTTTTCAACTGATTTGATCACAATCAAAAGAAAATTGCAATTAACAAAGCCCTAACAAAGAACTCAAAAACCCTAGAAGAATAAGTGATACGATAGCCAAACCCTAGAAGAATAAGTGATATAGCAGTCAAAAACCCTAAAGAATAAGTGATACGGCAGCCAAAAACCTTAGAAGAATAATGAATTTTCAACAACCCTTTTTTTTTTTTTTTAACCCTAGAACATGAGAACTAGGATCAAATAGACAAGGAAAAAAAAAGATAGAATCAAACCTGATTGGAAACTGAGCTCTGATACCAAATGATATGAACCCGCAGGAATAGAAATCCGTTGAACCCACAATCAATTTGAAAACTCACCCAAGAAAGCCAAACTCAAGTCTATGAATGGAGAATTTAGACCCGTTGAAAACTGGTTTCAAGAACCTAGATTATATTAAAATCTAGACCCGTTGAAATCCAGTCTCAAGAACCCAAATTACGAAGGAAGAACGCCACAAAGGTTGTGATTTACATTTGATAAGTTCAAAAGTTCAATCAAGAACAAGAGGAGAAAACTCAACTCACAATTAAAATTCAAAATAATGTCTATCTCTTATGTGGTGGCTATAAGATGTTTAAATACTCCATACAAAAATAACCCTAGGCCAAAATAAGGCCCTTCCCAAAATACCCTCAAGTGGAACAATTAATGTTCTTTTGAAACCCTAATTAATAAAACATAAGAAATATATGGGCCAAACATCCTCAAGCCCATTTATTCTAAACTAATAAAATAAAGCCTTTAATAACAATAGGCCCTATTTTTAAGTCAAGTCTTCCACAGCTTGGATCAAGTGGATCAAGACTGATTCTCTTTCTTTCAAGCCCATCTTGAGTGTTGGGCTCTTACTAGCTTCATCTCCAAGTGGATTGCACTAATCCTTGCATTGCTTCCCTGATCTTCTTGGCTCTTGGTCTTGTAATTGGCCCATCTGGAATTTGCAAAGGATCTTTAAGAGTAGGCCCACCTTGGTTCCCATCAAATTACCCATGGTCAATTGGTGTATCTGTTATGTTCTCTCAAGGTGATGGAACAAAGAAAACCAAGAATTAAATAAAGGCCCATCAAATCCGACATCCACAACAGAGAAAATTGAGAATTTTGAATATCAAATTCAGGCTTGAAAGAAACATAACATTTTTGGGACTAACATTTCTCACACACTATACTTTCAGTTTCAACCACACTCTCCATGCTATCGTGTGCCGAGTCCATCCTCACCGCCTTGATGAGTAAGATGTCGTTCTAAGTCGATCTTGGACCTCATTAGAGCTATAAAGTAATTGGGGAAGGTGATCTTGAGATCAATTTCATTCATGTAAAACATGCTCTATTGTGTCTCATAAGGATGTAGTCATGGTTGAGCACGAGGATGAACCTGGCCGTGGTGGCATGGCTAGCGAAGATAGAGATTGTGGGAATTGTGAGGGAGAGAAGTGCAGCGATGACCTGCCTAAAGGACTCGACCATGTAGAGGGCTGCTCATGAGCATTGGAGGTGGAGCCAGTGGCTTGGGCCTAGGCAATCTCCAAGCCGTTGGAGAAGAACTTGTTGTGGGCGGTGGTTATAAGAGCCTAGCTGCAGCCAGCTTGGGATTTGGCGTGGGAGGGAGCCAAGATGAAGGGTATCGATGACAATTGGGCCGAGCTTATTCTTGTTGTCTTTAGTCAGTGTTAGGAAGAAGTGGTCACGTTTCTTTAATGTGCATGTAGTGGTAGTTAGGTAGTGATGATTGAGGCTTCAAAATTGGCTCTAGTCAATTCTATGATCACGATGTGTAAGTTGTCCAGGGACTTTTTCTTGGACTATGAGACCTCGACAATGAAGGTTTTTGTCAGTTTGAGATTGACGTTTTGTTATGTTGAGTTGGGTATGAATTTGTAGATATAATTGTAGGATAATTGTCTAACAATTATGGCATCGCTTGTGCGAAGGACGCCTTTGTTGAAGCTAATTTGAAGTTTTTTAGGTGGCTCCAACCAGTGGCATGTGAGCTTTGCTAGAGCAGCACATGATTGGGAGGTGAATGTCTTTGCCTCCCTTTTCCAAGTTTTGCATTTAGTCACTGTGAGAAGAGGATGTGAAGATCAACTGTGGTGGGCCTCTTCCAAAAGAGGTTTGTTTAAGGCCAAATCTTTCTACAGCTCTTTGGCTTCTTTTGAAGGTAGCGGCTTCCCTTGGAAGGGTGTTTGGCGGACTCCGGCTCCCTCGAGGGCAGTCTTTTTTGCGTGTTCGGCGGCTCTAGGCAAGATTTTCACCTTGGATAATCTCAGGAGGCGGCATGTTATCGTGATGGCAGATGTTACATGTGCAAGAGGAATGGGGATTTTGTGGATCACGTTCTTTTCCATTGCAATGTGGCTTCTACCATTTGGAGCACTTTCTTTAGTCGTTTTGGGTTGTCATGGGTTATGTCTAGACGTGTTATTAACCTGAATGACTCTTAGTGGTCCTCTGGCAAGCCAAGGAGTGCAGCAGTGTGAAAAAGTGGTGTCTACGTGCCTCTTTGTTGTTTGTGGAGGGAAAGGAACGAGAGAAACTTTTTTTTTTTTATGACGAGGAACCCCTCCAAGCAGGGCCACTTCGTGAACCCACCCCTGTCAGGTAAACCTCGGACCCGTGTAAAGCGCCCCCTCCACCACGATTGCTCGGTGATTTGTGCTGTGGAGGGATTGGTCCCTTGAAGTGTCAAAATAGTTATCACGATTTACAAATCATCATTCTCAAATAGTTAGGTTACGTTTGATACGCAGAATGAACGAGAGAAACTTTAAGGACAAGGAGAGGATGCTGGGGGAAATTTTATCTTTGTCTTTCAAAACTTTGTATCTTTGGATGGTGACATATGTTTTTCCTATGTCGCTTAGTTATAGTGACTTTCTTATTCGTTTTGCCCCCTAGTTAGATGCCTCATTTTGTATACTTCCTGTATACTTAGGAACACCTTACGCTTTTAATGAAATTGGTTTATCACTTATCAAAAATAATTGTCTAACAACTTACTGTATGTGGTGAAAGTACTAGTGGATAGAACAGAATCATACAATTATTTACCAAGGATGCACGTGTAGCGCATATGTTGTATTTTTCATCCAAATTTAATGTTTGATTTTGATGGAGAGAAGACATTAAACCAATTACTTTGAAAATTGAGGGTTGTGTGTAAAATTTAAAATTCAGAGGGGAGATCGCAAATGGGGTGTGAAAGCCTTTTATATATTTTCCTCTTTGTCTTTCAGTTGTCAATTAGAGCTTGTTATCCTTAAAACCTATTTGGCTAATTTGTAACTATGTTGCGTTATAAGCTTTCAAATAAGGATATGCAAAAATTGCTGAATTTCGGTAGATTTTAATCCTACTGCAGTACATTCTTTATTTTTCATTATAGCATCTTGTGCTATTTTTTTTTTTTCTATGGGTTTGTGCTTGATAATGCTGTAATACTAATTTCGTATTACTAATTGATACATTGATCTTGCCACTACTTTAGAGAACAGGGACAGTACAAGAACCCGTCAAATAATAATGGTTGGAGACGTCCACCTGTTGAGGAGGTTGAACTGCTACCCCAAGTTTTACATGATTATGATAAATATCTTTACTTTTAGATTTTCATAGGTCTTTTTTTTTTTTTTTACCCTCAAAAGTTTCGATATTTTTTTGTTTACTTTTTGTTATCCAAAAATTTTCTTACAGGTGATGGCAAAATTAACCACTCATTTCAGTAAGGTTCATTCCAGGCAATGCATGGATGAAGCTGAACTAGCTGAACATGTTGTTGGTTTGACCTCCAGCCTGGCATCTTGCCAATATAGGTAGTAAGTGCCTGAGTGTATTTTTTGTGTTGCATTTGGAACCTTATTATGGTTTCAATTATTGATTGAAAAGAATACAATTTAATGCTGTGCCACCACATGGGATATAAGCATCAATATTAGATAATCTAAGTAACAGTTATTTTGGATGATTAATTACAATTTTATAGATTTACTATAAAAACTGATGGATTATTAATTTTACATGGTTCTTTTATTGATAAGTTTCTAAGATTCACTGGCTCTGTACTATAGTTTTCACCTTCTAGATCCCATTCTTTTCAAATTTACTGATGTAATCTCCCCTCCCCCCCTCTCTCTCTCTCAGGCTTATTAATATTTTGGCTGACCAATATTCTGAATCTACCTTTTGCTTTAATTAACTGCAGAAAGAAGTTGACGCGCCTATCTGTAAATGCTAATGGATCTCTGATTCCTAAGGACGCTATCGACCGGAATCTAATTAAAAAGAACTTATGGTGAGCATTTTTTTTCTCCGAATTGTATTAATCTTCAATTTATTCCAACAAAAAGCTATGTTAACATATCAAATGTTGCATATCATTGATTTCATTCATATTGATGTGTCATCATTTTTTTTTTTCAAATTTTAGTTGTGGTTCAGTATTCAACTTCACTTGTTCTTTTGTTTTCATTGTCCAACAGTTAGCACTAAGAAATTATAATGCAACATCATAACATGTGTTCAAATTTTCTTCGCAGTAAAAATGTGTTGTCTTCATTGACTCCTCCTTAATATATAATTTATGATATATCAAAGCAATACTTAATTGTTTGACCAAAGTAGTTGTGGCAGTCGTCTGACAAATTATCTTGTAGTAGCTGTTGTTTCAATTCTTCAAAACAGTGTGCCTATTAGGACCATTTTAATTGATTACCCAAATTGCTTGGAATAGGAGGTTTGAGTGGCACAGGAGTTGTGTGGTTTGAAAAGTGGTCTTTATGCCTTATGTGGTGTGTGGTGGAGATGGAAAAGTTGTTTAAAGCTGTTCAGCTCCCAATGCATAATCCCAAGCTCTAATTTTCAGGATGAGTTTGATACTCATTACTTCTACTTTTATTTTTGGATTTGTTTTGGAACAGTTTGAGTTTTAGACATTAAGCTTGTTTGTGATTTATTTTGGTGGTTTTCTGGTATACCTCTCATGTTCTTGAGGCAGACATTTGTTTTTTTAAAGTTGAGCATTAGTAGTTATGGAAGATTTCTTATCAAAACCAGTTATCAAATCACTTTTTTTTTTTAATTATTATTATTACTGATAATAAATTGATTTGAATGGGCTATATTGCATAGGTTTGCTCCCTATTGTTAGCTTTTATTTTATCAATATGTTGCCATGTTGGACACTCACTTTATTTTAAAGAACAATTGCTATGTGTCTAGTTCTGTGGTGCCTATGATCTGTATGCATTTTTTGGGGGAAGGCCCGAACAGCAGCCTGCCTATTGTTTACTTCTTTCTATTATTGATTATGTCTTTGAGATGTGGAATATTTGCTTCATGGTTCGGAGACTTAAGTTCCATTTGTTTCGACATAAATTTTATTTTCCGAAAATGTTTTCCGCATTTTCCTATATTTAGTGCAATTGAAGAATGATAGTCAACAAAACACTTACATGGTCAACCAAAAAACACTATCGCGGGAAGGATTTATACTTGGGCAAAAAGAAAACGGCACCCTTCTTTGCTCTGCTCTCTCTTATCTTCCATCACTGCCATAAACTACTGCACCTCTCATCATGGACGGGCTGCGGCATCCATCCTGATGGTTAGTCATCGATTCCCCAGCCTCATTGACAATGAATCTCACTGGAAATCTCAATGGTTCTAACTATGTTGAGTTGATCTCAGCCACTCGAGCATTTCCTTGTTGATTTGAGGCTTTCCAAGGCTAGAGTGACCCTCGCTGACCTTAATCAATCCTGCTCTGGTCCTTTTCAGGCCAACTCAAACCCGAATCTGGAGTTTCTCTCCAAAAATCACAGGTTCACCAGAGCTGATCCAGTGCACCACGCCCTCTACATCATCATCACCATCCCCTTCGACCCTTCTCAAACCTGGGTTGCTATGGTCATTGGAAGAATGAGCTAATTGAATTTCTGTCCCTTATCTTTTCAATATCTGTGGTACAGGGATCCAGGAGATTGGGATGTTCTAGATTGTCTCAAGGAAGAGTGAGTTTTGAAATAATTTTGGGATTCAGTGATTTTATTTTATTTTTTCCTTTCTTTTGGATAAGTGATTCAGTGAAAATTTACTAACAAAAGGAAGTGGAAAAGTCGTGGGGAAGTTAAAACTCTTTTCTGTTGTATTTGTTGTACGAAGGTGAAACTTCTAACTTTAAATGTTAGTGGTGCAAAAGAGGGGAGAGATGTCCCATGTGTACAGCGGAATAGGTTTTTGTGTAGGGGTTTCTAAGGAGTGGATAAAATGCTATCTTAAGGTCTTTGACAGATGTAATATTCGTTTGCATATATGTGTGATGCTTGTGTCTTGTTTATAATGTGGTCTTTTGATACTCCATCTGAATCTGGAGATGAAACTTAGTGAGTTGCAAAAATATACAAGGCATTTCTCAGTTTGTGTACTTATCATTATGTGGAGTTTAAACATTCCTTTATGCTCTATTAATTTGCTTATCTATATATTTTGATGCCTTTATTTTATTTTATATGCAAAAATCAACCATATGTGTTTCTCACTTTGCTTAAAATATCCAGGTTGAAAGCTTTGGTATCAATTCCAAAGGTTCAGCCACGATTTGCTACTGCTATTTGGAAGAAGTACCCCACCATGAAATCTCTTCTAAGTGTCTACATGGACCCAAGTAAATCAGTAAGTAATAGTAACTCCATTTTTATCTTGAGCCCTTTGATTGATGTGACACTACATTGTCTAGGCCTAAAAACAGAAAACTTCACTTAACCTCCCTAAACTTTTATCACTTTTGCAGTCGTCCTCTCCAAAATTTTAAAAACTCTCAATTTAGTGTATCTAATTGAAAAATATTTGTAATGTCACATTTTTGTTAGGATTTTTTATTAAATCCTAACGGAGGCCTTAAAAATTCTCAAATAATCTTGTCTTTTTTTTAAAAAAAAATTGCCACGTTGGGTCTGGTGGGTCACCTACAACTCTTCTAAATCCAGCTAATAAACAAGATGAATCTGGTTTTAATTGGAACCACAAATAATAATAAGATGTTTCCTTTTTGTTAGACAGATTATGATATTGTTCGGCTTTTTTTTTTTGGACATCAAAAGCCTAACGTGGGGTGACAGATCATGATATTATAGCCAAGTGATATTTCTCCCCCTTCAGAGGGGAAAGGCCTTGAGTTCAACCAACGTTTCTTTCTTGGGGGGTGGGGAAGGGTGTGTTGATCTGAGGAGGGGAGAGCTCCCATACATTGTGCAGTTTTATCATACTAAAAAAAAAACCGAGGTACAAAAAAGAAAAAGAGGGCACGTCTATTTTAATGTTTACTGAAGTAATGAAATTTTACATGTTCTTATCAACTGAAAGGTGCATGAAAAGGAATTTCTCCTCAAGGACTTGACAACTGAAGGGCTGCTGGGTGAGGACAGAAGATTAGGTGAAATTTGTTCGAAGAGAGTGTACAGAATAATGATGGCACAAAGCGGAAGCATCAAAACTGATGATGTTGAGAATGGTGCTGATTTCTTCAGACCTCAGTCATCTTAAAATCTCTACATTCTATTCGTTGCCAATCCTCTATAATTATTATGTACAAAAGCTAAAGAGATTTTGTATATGCCCCATCATGGCAATGTAAATGATCTTTATTGAGAAACCCTAAGGAATGCATTTTGCAATGATTTTTTTTGTTAAAAGTACTGGAAGAACTCCCAAGTCCTATCCCCATCAATGAATTGGATACTATGTTGATCCACATGACAAAAGAAGAAAAAAATAAATCAATATTCTTAAACATTGTTAATGTTTGGAAGCATGTTTCAATGGAACTTAACGGTATTTAAAATTCAAACAAAAAAAATGTTACTTTTATTGAAGCATTTCTTCAAATCGAGTTCTTTTATGACTATATGCATATATTGCCACCCAATTTGGACTAGAATGAAAGCAGTGTATCGAAGCAGGGCGAAAAATGATACTTCTTTTGACAGTATCGGAGTCGAGGAGTTTTAGGTTTAAATCCACCCTTATCCATAAACCCTAAACTTTAAACCCCAAACCTTAATTTCAATTAATAAATAAATACATATTTTATTAATTTTTATAAAATAAATATTAAAATTGAAATATAAGATGATTTATATAAATAATATATTTTCATAAAGTGTAATTAAAAATAATTCCTGTTTATAATAATTTTTATTTTTGAATCTATTTTATTATGTAAAAAATTTGAATTTTTCATATAATATTTTAAAAAAAAATTATATAATATTAATAATCATTAATTATTAAAAAAGTATGTTCGTATTATTTTAATTTTAAAAGATATCGAACTACTAAATAAAATAAAATTATAATATTAAGAATATTGATGTTTTATTATATTTACTAAACAACATTAAAATTTAAAATACTATTATTTATTTAATGAATATATTCCTGTTTATAATACTTTTTACTTTTAAATATATTTTATTATTCATATACTTAGTTAATACATTTTATATACTTTCTTAAATTTTTATATTTTTTTTATAAGTCTTTTTTATTATTATTGGGATTTTTCATATAAATATAAAAATAGAAATTTTTAATAGCATATATTTAATATAAACAAAATATGTTTACTTTTACTTTCTTATATTTAAATATACTAGTTTTTAAAATTTTAAGTTTTTTTTTCTATATAATATTATCTTAATTTTATAATGTATCTAAAATATAGACATAAAAAATAACAATTTATAATAAAATATATTCAATTTGTTATATAATATTTGTGAAATGTCTATGGATATAAATATTTATAAAAAAAATAATTGAATATTTTTATAAATTTTATAAATTTATTGTAAATATAAATATTCTTTCTACCGTTTTTCCTTGATTATAATTTTTTTATTTTTCAATATAGTTAATATTTTTTTTATTAGTAAATATTTTTTTAATTTTATTTAAATACAGTCATAAAAAATAATAATTTAAAATAAAATATATTCAATTTGTTATATAATATATTTGTGAAATGTAATTATATATATTTTCATGTTTATATTCTTTTTCCCATTTATGTTTATAAAAATTGTTTTCTCTTTTTATCAATTCTTATTTATATATATTTCCCAAAATATAATCATTACATAAAGAAGGCCAACCGGATTTCAAACCAGTGACCATTTGATCTACAGTCAAATGCTCTACCACTGAGCTGTGGACCCGGTTTGTAATTTTAATATTATTTTACCATTATTTTAATATATTTATTAACACTGGTTTTTTAAAATATACTTATTTTTATTCTATCATTTTTTTTTATTTTTTTTGGATTTTATATATTTTTAACATTTTATTGGTTAATATAAGATTCCCTTAATTTTATAATGTAATATAATAAATCATATAATATTATCTTAATTCTAATAAAAGATATATATAACTAGTATATTTATTTTTCTAGTAAAATATCATTATATTTTAATTTTCTAAAGATATTAATAATCGATTTATAGATATTTTTAATAATAATGATAAACTTCATTTTAATATTATTTTAACATTATTTTAATATATTTATTAACACTAAATTTTTAATATATTAATAAATTTGTTTATAAGTTTTTTGTTATTTATTGTTTTCAGTTATTTTTCCTACATTTTAAACATTTCAAATTCGTAACAAGTTTTATAATATTCATCATTATTATATGTGTTATAATATTTTATTTAACTTTTATATAACTAATAATATTATTCTATATTATATATAAATAACTATAAAATTAGAAATAGTAACTTTTAATAAAATAAATATATAATTTTAATATACATAAAATTAATTGTAATTATAAATACTTTCAGGATTATTTTTTTGTTTCTAATACTTTTGTACTTTTCGATATATTTAATTACATATTATTCCATTGCATTTTTTTTTTTAATAAGCAAATATTAGGAAAAGGGAAAAACGGATCAAGGTGGGTCATGCTCACTCATGATTCTTACAACTGAAAGAAAATAAAGAGATGTGAGAATACTTCCATAACAATTATGAGAAGCGATCTATTTGGCAACTAAATGTGCCCAGAAATTAAAACTCTTTGAAACCTTGGTTGTAGACCAAGGAAAAAAACAAAGGAAAAAAATAAATAAATAACATCCTCAATCATACCACTGGAAGACCAATCAGCACAGAAGTATGGATTGTTTAGCGCCAAAATAGTAACTAAAGAATCCCCCTAAAAAATTATATTTGTTGAAGGACAATAAAAAGCTACTACTTCAATAACAAACAAAGCAATCCTCGCTTCACCTGCATTAATATCAAGAAAAGAAAGTTTTCTAGCCATAGTCCAAAGAATCAATCCATCATGATCATAAATTACTGCTGCTGCCACCATGAAGGATTGTCTAACAGCAACATCAAAATTGAGTTTCAAGGATCCAATAGGAGGAGGAGACCAAGAAACAAGCAGAGTTTTGTCATGCCATGCCTTATGATGGATTGCAATGGAAGTCTAACTCTGAATTAAAAAGCTATCCAGAATAGGAATAACACCATGATGAACACAATTGTTCCGAGCACACCAAATAGCATCCAAAGCAATCACAATTAATAATTGAAAAGATTCCACCTCTTCAATAGGAATGCCAAGAATAGCATTAGGTCTTAAGATAGCTTTTATCCAAGATTCAATAGGCAAGACTGCAAAAGGAGAAAAATCTAAAGGCCATCTTGAAACTCTCCAAACCACCTTTGCAAATATACAATCCAGAAAGATATGTTGAATAGATTTTGAAGGACCATTACAAATAGGGCAAACTATGTCTTCAATAGTAGCAGAATTACTAAATCTAAAAATATTCATTCTAACAGGAAGAATATTCCAAACAATATGCCAAAGAAGATGCTTATGTCTATGTTGCATTTTCAGATTCCATAAACAACTCCAATCCCCCGAAGTTAAAGGCCCACTATAAGAGGTAGAAATATTAGCTGCAATATCATGGGCAGAATTAACAGAAACTAAACTTGAGGAATTTGGCGCCCAAAACCAATCTTTGGTAGGTGGAAATTTGGGAATATGAATTTTAAGGATATCCTATGCAGTATTATGATAAAAAATCTAAAAAAGAATATTAGAATTCCAAGTTCTAGATATAGGATCAATCAGATTTGAGATACAGATGGAATGATTAACAATTCAATTGGGGTAAGGAAGAGGCTTAAAGGAAGGAAGGGAAGGTATCCATGGAGAATTCCAAACGTTAAGAGGGGAAGTAGCAAAAATAGTCCTACAAGCACCTTTAGAAACAATATTAGATTATTCATAATCCCTTTCCAAATCCAAGAAGCTGTAGGATTAAAAGAAGCATCCAACAAATCAGAGTTTCGAAGATATTTTGCACGAGTAGCAGAAACCCAAAGCAAATTATCTTTAGAAATGATCTTCCAACCCAATTTAGCCAATAAAGCTGAATTTATGATGACCCATAACACGAATCCCAAGACCACCCAAAGATTTAGGGAACAAATTTTATGCCAAGCCATCAGAAAAAGATTATGACTCTTATTATTATTAAAGCCCTACCAAAATTTCCTAGAAGCACTGTCCAAATCACAACATAGGCTTTGAGGAAACTTAAATAAAGACATAGAATAAGTGAGAATAGAATTGGCCACAATCTTGATCAAAATAGTCTTACCAACTTGAGATAAAAGTTTAAATTTTCAACCTGAAATTCTGTTAAGAATTTTTTGCTTGATGTCTTCAAATGCAAAAGCTTTATCTCTATGGAAAAACAGAGGAAGTCCAAGATATTTAGCCTAAGGGGGTATTTCTTAAGATTGAGAATAGACTTAATGGATAAAATGATAGAATCCTTAGTATTCTTGCTAAAAAAAGATAAAAGACTTGGTAAAATTCACCATTTGTCCAAACCAACATTTATATTTCTTGAGACAAGTAAGAAAAGTAGAAGCTTCATCAACCTTAGCTTTAGAGAAAAAGATAAAATCATCTACATAAGCCAAATGAGAAACCAATGGACTATTCCTACTACTCTTGATAACATGCAGATTCCCTTTACTTTCTTTCAGATTAATAAGTTTAGAAAGTGTTTCAGCTCCAAGAATAAATAAAAAAGGCGAGAGAGGATCACCCTGCCTTAAACCTCTTAAAGAAGAGAAATAACTATAAGGAGAACCATCCATCAAAATTGAAAATTTAACCAAAGATAAACATTGATGGATGAGGTGAATCTAACTCTGATTAAAACCAAGAAGGCTGAAGATTTTCAATAAAAATGATCATTCCATCTAATCAAACGCCTTAGCCATGTCTAACTTGACAACCATCAACCCACCATTACCCCTTTTTTTCCTTAAAGAATGAAAGATTTCATGTGCCATAATAGCATTATCATGAATGGATCTTCCTTTCAAAAAAAGCTAATTGATTGGGTGAAATAATATGAAGTAAGTAAGGCTTGAGACGATTAGCCAAGATCTTAGAAATAATCTTATAATCAAAATTGGCTAGGCTAATAGGTCTAAATTGATTAGCTCTTAAAAGATTATCATATTTAGGAATTAAAGCAAGATTGGTGTGATTGATTTCCTACAACATAAAACCACTCCTAAAAAAGGATTGAACAAAAAAGATCGCATTGTTCTTAACTATGTGCCAGTAAGTTTTATAAAAAGACCAGTCATCCCATTTGGTCTAAGAGCTTTAGCAAGTCCTAAATGAGTGAAAGCATAATAAATTTCAACCTCTTCAGGAATAGCACATAAGTTAACATTATCCTCATCTGAAATCACAGGACTAAAACTATCTAGCTCAGCATCAAGAATAGGATTAGAAGAAGTGAAACAAACAGCATAATACGAGACAAAATAATCCCCAATCTCATCTCTATTCTTTAGCCAATGACCATCATTGTTTTTCAGCATGGAAACAGAATTAAACCTTCTACGATTAATAGTATAAGCATGAAAAAACTTACTATTTAAGTCCTTACATGTAAGCCATAATTCACGTGACTTTTGTTTCCATAAAAGTTTCTCACGAATCAGAAGCTCCTAAAGATCAGCTTGAAGAGATGCCTCCAAATCCAAGTTAGCCAAAGATTGAGGGAATTGCTGGATATGATCAATATCAGCACTGATCTGTTTAATATTTCCCTGTATATTTCCAAAGTGAGATAATTCCAAGTTTTAAGAGCTCCTTTAGTAACCTTCCATTTTACAAACTGCAAAAGCAACCGAGCCAGAAACAGGGGGAAACCATGCATCTGCAATCACTTGATAACTAGAAAGGTCCTGAATCCAGAATGCTTCAAACTTGAAAGGTTTGGGAATATGAGTATAATTCCCAGAAGAAGATAGCACAATAGGATTATGATCTGAAACATTTGCCAAGAGATGATGAAATTTTGCTTCAGGAAATAAATGAATCCATTCTTGATTAGCAAAACATCTATCTAGGCGCTCTTTGATATTAGCAAAACCATATCTTTTGTTCGTCCAGTTGAAGGAATTCCCATCATAACCCAAATCCACTAATGCATGCATTAGAATGGATGAAATTGAAGAAAGGGTCCGAAGAAGATGATGTAAATGATTTACCACCCAACTTATCTGATTAAGAGAGAATAGCATTAAAATCTCCCATAAGCATCCAAGGGCCAACAAAAAATTCTCCAATTTTAGTAATACTATCCCAAAAATCCAGCTTGTTAGTCCAAGTACAAGGATCATGAATACAAGAAAGTAACCAAGGCTGGTGAAGAGGATCTGAATAAACTAAACAAGATATTTGAAATCTACTTTGGCTATAGGCTCTACTTCAATATTGGCATTCCAAGCAACCACAATACCTCCTATAGAACCCACAAGGGGAACTTGGCACAAAAAGGGAAAACCCATTTGGCGAAGCTTGCTCTGTACAGAAGAAGCAGAAATCTTAGTTTCACACAAAAAAATAAAATCAGGTTTGTGAATCCTGATAAGAGATCGTAAAGCCCTAGCTGCCATACCACGACCCAAACCACGGCAGTTCCAGGCTAGAAACCTTATGGAGGAACAGGGGGCATGGGAAGGCTCGCCACCTCAGCCAAATCAAAAACAGAACCTGAAGGAGAGAGTAACTCCTTAGCCTGAAAACTACCAAAAGATTGATCAAGACATTTAATAGCAGCTTCATCTTTGGAGACCACCTGAATTACTTTAACCTCATCTGGTTCATCCACCAAGGACAAAGAAGATTTCAATCTCCATTTTTTAAAAGGTTGAGGACATAATAGAGGGATAGAAGATGGAGAGCTTTTAGAGTAAGGTAAAAACTTAGACTTAGGAAGTTTGGAAAATTTTCTAGATGGAGAAGGAAGGGCCAACAGTCGATTAACAGAAGAAGAAGAAGATAAGAGGTTTGGGATGATAGCTAGATAGTCTGAGGCTCCTGGGCTACAATCAAAACTAGTTGACATATGACCTGCTGAGGGGGTGGTAATAGTGGTGAAATTGGTCCAGCAAGGGAAAGGCCCAAAACCAGGAGGACAACTAGGACAGGTCAGATTGGTAATCAGATTAGAAGAGGCTCTACTCGGGTGTATAAGTGTATGTAACTTGGGATTTAATGTAACGTGAAAGTCAAGTTGGCGGCAAGGAATATCTGGGAGCAAGTTATGAGAGGGATGTTGAGTAAATGGAGAAGTGATAGTGGAGTTAAGGGGCGATGATGTCTGACTACCAGCACTTACCGAGTTAGGAGCTGAGTGGACCAGAAAGGAAGAAGACGAGCTGCTTTGATTGATCGAAACTAAAAGAGAAGGCAAACTAAGACAATAGGGAACCGTGCTAGAGCTTCCTCCAATACACAAAGTCGAAGATGAAATCATGCAACCCATAGAAGGGTGGCCTGATCTGGAGGTAGAAGATATATGATTTGAAGTTTGAATGATCTGAAACTCAGCTAATCCACCAGATAAAGCACAAAGAAATGCCGAATAAGGAGGGTTATTGACTGGAGGAGGAAACACAAGGCAAATAGGAGAGATATGTCCAAGTTTTCCACATTTGAAACAAAACTCAGAGAGTCTTTCATACTGAAGATGAACTTTAACAACATATTTGCCTGAACGCTGGAACTCAAAGCCTTGAATCAAAGGCTGAAGGAGATGAATCATCACTTTGATCCTTAAACATTTAGCCATCTGCATACCTTAAGATTCAACATTATCAACCTCCAACAAAGTACCCATCCAATTACCAATACTAGATGCATTAGCAGAGGTCAAATGATCAAGAGGAAGACCAAAGATTTGGACCAGTAAACACTAAGACTAAAATCAATCTCTTCTAAGGCAGCTTCTGGGTCCCAAATTTTAAGAAAAAGAGGATGACCACTAATATTTCATGGTGTTTGGGCCAAAACCTTCTGAATGTCAGAAGCAGAATCAAACTTGAACAAAAAAAATTTGGACCCATTTCAGCAAGAGATATAGTCTCCAAGAACTGCCAAGCACACTAAAGACAAAACCCCATATTAGATTTGAGAACTATCTTGAGAGAAATTAATTTTTCAATTAGCATAAGACTAAGATCTTTAATAGCCTCTGGGGAACAAGGACGAAGGAGAGGTAGAGTATCTTTCCAATTCATAGCTTGAGTTTCAGTAATAAGAAGATCCATGGCTAGGTTATGAGCTTTCATGAAGAAAAGTAGAAAAAGGAAAAGGGAGAAGCTCTACAAAGAGAGAGCGCATTAATTCCATGGAGAATTATTAGTAGTTGAAAGTACTTGAGTAGGGTTTTAAAATTTCCATTGCATATTTCGTAATACATTCTTGTCAATATATTTAAATATATGTTTTTTAAAATTTCTTAATTAATTTTTTTTAAATACTAGTTTTAAAATTTTAATAACATTAATAATTTCATCCACCAATATTATGCAGCATGTAACCTATTACCTACTCGACAACTCTCTATCAAATCATAATACTTTTTGGATAAATAATGGCCGAGAAAATGTGTCCATGTTCCGACTCCTTCTAAAAAGAAAGTCTGTCCTACTATCATCCACGTTGTCCAAACCCATTGACAATAGTATCTAGGGCATTGACACCCACCGGAGAATCGAGGCAAAAGGCAGTTGAACTCAAGATTTTTTCTATCTACGTGACACTTTCCGAAGGATTTATCTATCCAAGCAGTATTATGAATTGAAGAGTGGCCCCAAACCACAGTAAAGACTCTTAAAAAAAATAAAAGAGAAAAAAAAAAAACAAATTAAATGAAAATTATCTAATAACCGTTTGCTAACCATCGCACCAAACTGCATTCCTGCAAAATAAAGAATTCATGAAAGTTAATTAATAAAATTTATGAAAATGGTCTTACCTTCTTTTACGTGAAAGGTTGGACTAAAGTTTAGATTCCTGCAAAACAATCTAAATTAGTAGCAAAGATTTTTAGTTTTTCTTTATTCCTTTCATATTTCTTTTCAATTTTGTCTTTACCTTTTTATTTGTTGCATGTATTTTTATTCATTTGATTTCATATTTTTGTTTAAACATTTTTTTTTCCATTTTTCTCCACTTCTTTTATTTTCCTCTCACCATTTTTTTTTCCAAAAAATGTCTTATTTATTTCTCCATACAAGAAATGTAGTCTTTATTTATACTTCATTTTTACTTCTCTTTTATTAAAAAAAAAAAATACCTTACTAACTTTATCAACTAAAGCATAAAAATGTCTGGTGTAGAATTTTTCCACGATTGAGCTAAACAACGGAGTCCTACTAAATAAGAGTCACCGAGAGAGACAATGGGCCCCAAATGAACTGAAAAGCATCCGAGAAAATAAACGTTAGCATAAAAGCGGTAAGGAGTTCATACATGTTTTTTAGGATCTTGTGACTAGAGGATTATATCTATACATGCTATTTGAAGGAAAGCATGAGCATGAAGCATTGGGGTGGCCAAAGGAGGTGGTTCAATCCCCAACCAATGATTAATTTAGTGGTGGCCAAACAACCCATGTAGCCAAAATGAGTGGTTTGGTCATCACCAAATCGGTTATTAGAGGTGGCCAAACTGCTCCTTATGCACATCAAGAATGCCTAATATTTGGGAGGTAATTTCTGGGATAAATGCAACATATGTAAAGAGTAACAACCCTTTCTACATATCAAGTAGAGATAGATTTTAAAACTGTTAATAACATCAAAGATTCTAACAAGAACCATATATAATAATAATAATAATAATAATAATAATAATAATAATAATAATAATAATAATAATAAATAAATAAATAAATAAATAAATAAATAAAAACATGTATGAAGTTCTGTAATTAATCATGTAGGAGTAGAATACTTGAAATACCTAAAAAAATTTAACAACGAAACTTTAAAGATTAGAGCAAGCGATGAATTTCTATAAAATAAGGAGAGTTGGTTAGACCAAGAAATAATGTTAGCAGTTGAAAATAAGCTTAGATTTTATAGGATTCTTGTTGCTCTAATTCAAAATATGGAAAAGAGATGGTGTGTTGTTGTGCCACGACTGCCACTGCGATTTCTGAGGTTTCACAAAAATGGAAGAAAGAAAGGAGGAAGAAGGTGCGAAAGGATAGAAAAAAATATGTGACAATGGGTTACTTGTCAAAGACTTGATTTTCTCTATCAAATCAACATGTTACTTTTTTTGATCTTAGAGAATGGGCTATCAACTTGTCAAAGTCTTAAAAGATTGAGAAAATCAAACTCTCTGATAGGCTGTCCACTTCAACACTACAACACTCAATTGATTCTCTAATAGCTTAATGGACGGTAGGATGTCAACTGCAACATAGAGACTTGTAACGTTAAAAAATGAGATCAGTGTACACTGCTGCAGTGCATAGTAATTGCAGTATGCAGTGAACAGCATAATAATTTTTTTTTATAAAAAAACATGAATTCAACCTCATATTACTATGATGTACAGTGACTAGACCAACTATTTTTTTTCCAATGAGTAGACAGATTACTTAATTTTAGTTTTTTAAAAAAGAAAACAATTAGCAATCTAGAGGGAACTCGCCTGAACTCGATGTTATCCCAAACGATGGTCCGTCATAGGTCTACAATTTAAAATGTACTCAGTTGTAAACCAGTGTAGGATATGACATGGTACAATTTTCAAGAGCAAGAGCTGTAAAGTAGTAAAAAGGAATTTTTGGGTGGAGGACTAATCCTAGTGTGTAGGCCAACAAAAATAAATAAATAAATACTGGCCTCCTTATTTCTCTCCAGAGTAATGCTTAGTATACAACTTTGTTGTACAACTTTTATCCTTCTTCATATTTCATTCTTTTCCTTTTTTCTTTTTTCTTTTTTCTTTTTTCTTTTTTTAAGCAAATATGAAGAAGTTGGATGAAAGTTGTACACTAAGTATTACTCTTCTCATAGTGTGTGACTGGGCACTTAACGAGGTTGGATCCTTCACGGCTTCATAGTCCAATAGCACGTAAAGTGTTGTCTTGTGTTAACGGTCCTTGATGTTGTTTGAACTGCAAGGAAATTGATTATGACCATTAAGAAAACAACAAAGCTAAACCCGTCCTTTCATTCAAATTTTAAAATCTCAACGTTTCATTTCTCAGGAGGCTCTTCCTCTCTCTCTCAAAACTAGTTTCTCGCGAGGCTAAAGTGTCATGAACGATCAGCTCTATATGTAACGCCTTGACAAAATCATTTAACTAACAAATGACTTAATGGTTCACCTCCCAGCCTTAACCTCTACCCGGTTAAAACTTAAAGATCATATACTATCAAATGTGAGAATCTACAGTGAAAGACTTATCACTTAATAAGAATAGAGATAGCAAATAATACTCACAGTAAAATAATACCAGAATAACTGAAAATAACATTAATATCATAAATACTGAAGTTCTAAAAAATGGTTGTTAAAGACCAGTCATCAAAATAACACAAACGTTACAACCCGAATCTGACATAACATCACAAAATCACAATCTAGCCTTTACAACATAAAAATTGTAGGTTATGTTTATCATGTCGCGTTGGGAGTCTCTTCCAGCTCACCACACGCAGTGGTGGAGCCACATGGAGGCCTGTAGGGGCCACGGCCCTTACAGGCTGTTTAAAAAAATTTACCTTCTAAGGAAAGTTTTGAACTAATATATATATATATATAACTCATTTTACTTTTGTGAGGCTCACGCACAGCTCGTTCTTTTTCATTATTTCCATTTTTTTTTCGTACAATAGGGATGTAGTTGTGTCATGGTTCTTTTTAGATTTTTTTTAAAGAAAAAAAAAAAAAGTATTGTAGGTTAAAAAAAAATATAGCACTGTAGGTTACATAGACCAGAAATGGGGGCTAACTTTGGAATATCTCACTACAACAGCACTGAATAGAAAAGCTAAAAAGTATAAACTTCTCTTTCATGCGCACTGCATTCATGTTTTTTAGTTTTTAATTTTTGTAATTTTTTTTTTCTCTAATAGACATAAGCTGAATAGAAAAGCTGAAAAGTATGAACTTCTCTTTCATGTTGCGCTCATGTTTTTAGTCTCTAATATTTGTAATTTTTTTCTCTAACAAACATTGATTGATACGGTAACGAAGTCTTAAATACACTCAATAACTGAAAGTTGCATAGTTGCAGCCTTGCAGGTCTTTTTTTTTTTTTTGTATAGGTTTTTCTATTATTTGTATTATAAAATAATTTTTTTTAATTATTGTTTAAAAATTATTTAGTTACTAAACATGAAAGAAAACAAATTATAAACTTATGTCTTTCCTTCCATTGGCTTTACAATCTCAATCTGCAAACCTATAAACATTAGAAATCTAGAGAAAGAAACACCAAGTATGAGATGACACACTTACATAAAATAAAGAGACATAACATATACATATATAAACAAGCGCGCACACACTAAAATAGGGACGGTATCAATTGGTTACTCAAAAATATGTTTCAGTCAATTACCTAAAAATATGTTTCAGATTGTCATAAACTCTTGAAAAGCATTATTTGCAAACCCTCTATGCATTTTTTTTTTTTGTTCAATTGTGCTGACTTTTCTTTCTCTACACACTTTTTATTTATTTTTGTTTTTAATGGTCGTCTTTGCACGGATTGCCCTTGATTTATGTTTTAAATTATGTTTATCATATTTTAGTTTGGCCCCTACAACAATATTTTTCTGGCTCCGCCACTGACCACACGGGGTTTAACTCTTCAAATATCACCCGAAGAATGCCCTCCAACTGGACCATACTCTGTGAATACTCTGACATCGTCTAAACTAAATATCGAACGGCATAAGATTATAGATGGAAAAGAAACAAGAGTAAGTCTATAACTTAATGAGTAATAATGCACATGTTATATAGGTTACCATTTTGTTAACACAGTTTATAAATCACAAGCATTGATATTCTCAGTCATGGTATAAACATGTTATGATAATGCAGTATATTTATATAATACATAATATATTCAAGAACAAATGATATGTTAACAATATGGTCTATTTGAGACATTACCCATTCTCAATAGGGTTTGCGCGTCTCAAAGAACTTATGGTACAATTCTGGTGCCCCGAACATTCCACAAACATACTATCTTCTACTAGCAGTTCAACTGAGTTCGACCTCGGGTGGCCCACACTAACTAACAAAGCCGTAACAGTAACCCCACTCAAAAAATGGTACGCCAGTCACCAACTCTTACCATTAAATCCTAGGCCCTCATTATAAAAGAAAATTTTGACCATTGAATCAACTTGTAATAATAGTAAGCTCATGGCCATTCTATTGCATGTACCGGTGTACCATGTCATACAATGCACATTAATCTTTTGTGTCTTTTATATGCATACTTTTTACAACTCATCATTTCATTATCTTTGTTAATCACAACTGTTTTCACAAATGGAGTTCATAGTTAAGTATAAATAAGCATTTCATGAGAGTTATAAACATGCAGGTTTTAACACCAACATAGTCATGCTATGCAAAAAAATAACAATAACAAGTATCCGTATGAGTTTTTACTTACTTAAGTCGTAGGGATTAACCAAATAATCTTCCACGTAGTCTCCGACTTCCGAATCTGAGAAATGATCTTATCATTAGTCTTATTTCTTGAGCTAAATAAGTCTTAGGCCTCTAATAACTCAAAAGGACATTCTATCCGAGCATCGAATGTTTGACCAAAAGGATCGAATGTTTCAGGCTCAAATATCGAATGTTTGACCAGGAGGGTCGAATGTTTGATGAGGTCCAGAAACTCATTCTGGACCAAAACCTCAGTCATTTCTGGATTCTAACATCTCCTAAGGTCTCTATAAAGTTTTATTAGAGAAAATAAGGGATTTCATAGTTCAAAAACGGGGTTTGAAGTGTCAAACTCCTTAAACTAACACAAAACCAACATAAACCTAAATGATCAAGCCTACTTCTAACAATACAGAAGTTAAGACACAACAACTAACTCAACAAGGTAACAACAAGCAAATAACAACATAAGAAACGAACTAGGCTAAGATAAGTACCTCCAAAGTCTAAAAGCCTTCTCCAAACTTTCTCCCTCACTCACATACAACGATATCTCTGAGTTCCAGTCGAGAATGTACAATGAAAATGAGGGGTAGGGCTCCTATTTATAGGGCTAAAGCGTCTGATATAAAGACTAATGGGTTTTTAGGTCCATCAAACGTTCTATGGTACAACATCAAATGTTTGTTGTAATATTACCTAACGGTCCTAGGATTTCTATCGAACGTTTCATAAAAGCATCGAACGTTTAGTACGGTCTGACACACACACTAAACACATGACCTCAGGTGAACAGTGTGTATAGTGCATCACGACACATATCGAACGTTTGATCCCACCATCAAACGTTGCATGAAACCACCGAACGTTCCATAAACTCCAGTTTCTCAACATGAACGATCAGCTAAACTCATCCTTTCAAAATTTTAAAATCTCAACGTTCCATTTCTCGGTAGGCTATCTCTCAACTCCAATATCTCGCGTGGTTGTTCCCTTCTCTCTCTATCTTACAATTGCTTCTTCTTTTTTTCTTTTTTTTTTTTGCCGGGGGGGTTTCTGATCAGATTCGCATTTGATTTGATTGGTTGCTTTTATCTTTGTGTGCATTCTCTGCAAAAATCAAGTTAGTGAAACTAAGTCGGAATTTTTGAATTTATTTTTGAGATTTTTTAGGGGATATTTTTCCTATATAAATCAAGGAGGCACCCCCTTGGTTTCTCTTTATTTTATTTATTTATTTATTTATATTATTTTTAGCTTTTATAATTTTTTTTAAAAAAAATATTAAAAAAAATTATCAAAGGTATTTTTGTCATTGAGGAACTTAATACAATTGGTAGTTTGAAGAGAACATTGACAATAAGTTGGTAGTTTGAGAGAGTACATTTACTTTTTTCCTTTATTTTTCTTTATTATTATTTATTTTTCTTATTTATTTTTATTATTATTTTAGTTTTTTTTTAAAAAAAAATAGGTTTTTAATATAATTTTAGCTTTTTTTTTAATTTATAAAGGGTATTTTTGGTCATTGAAGAGACATTGACATTTTTTTGTAGTTTGAAAGAGGACATTGACATAATTGGTAGTTTGAAAGATGGGACATTAAACATGAAATAATAGTTGAGGATAATATGTATACTTTTCTTGAGTTTTTTTTTTTAAAAAAAAAAAAATCACTCTTAAACATTGTTAGGTTTGGAAACATGATCAAACTTCAGTGTTTAATTTTTTTTTTTTAAAAAAAAAAATGTAACTTTTATGGATGCTAGGTAGGACTGACAATTTTTTTACACGACCCTCGCAAACCTAACATGAACCCGACACGAAATTAGAGAGTTAGGATTTTGGCATAAACGGGTCGACCCGTTTGACCCGTTTATGAAATTATATATTTTTTTATATAACAAATATAGGTTGAAAATAGGTTAAACAGGTCATATTCGGGTCAAACGGGTTAAATATGTTGCTTTTGGATTTAAACAGGTCAAACGAGTCAACCTGTTTGTGATTCGTTTATTAAACAGATCAAGCGGAACCTATCAAATCACTAGCAGGTCGTCCGGATTGAAAATTTTAACCCATTTAACTAAACGGTTCGGGTTTACCCTTAACAAGTTAGTGGATAGGTCAAACGGATCAACCTGAACCCGACCCGCCAGCCTTTGCTAGGCTATGAAATTTTGAATTTAAAGTAGTTTAAATGAACATAAATTTCTTACAAATCGGCCTCTAAAAATGATATGAAGCACATGTTTTTATTTTTCATATGTTTAAAAAACACATATTACTATTAAAGACTAATTTGTATAAATTTTCTAAAAAATTTCAGTGCGGTTGAAATTTCACCCTTAATCAACCTTATCCGAGATAAAGGAATTTCAGGGTGAGGACTAATCCTACTTTGTAGTCCGACCAAAAATAAAATAAAATAAATACTGGCCTAGTTATTTTCATAATGTGGGACTCGGTACTTGTCGAGGTCGTTGGATCCACCACAATCCAATTGGGCCTTGTGGGCCTCACCACCAATACTCAATAATTAAGGTGGGATGAGCACTTGGCAGACCCCCTCCTACGGTTGCTATAGTTGTACCACCCCAGCAGAACAAGACATGGCCCACCACTACTGAAACCCAAATGAACACGTCATCACTGGTGGCGTATTGTCATGATTCATGAACAGCTTTAGCCACCACCTCCGGCTACGAATCATCCCCATCAGCATTGCCTCATTTGGACTGCAAAATATTGCTTGCCCGAAGAAATAGAGCCATCATGTTTAGTTTCTTTTTCTCTTCTTCCTTTTAATTAACATGAAATTAGAGATATTTACAAGTAATCATAGGTTTGTATATGTGTGCGAAATGATTTAAAAATATATATATATATATATAATATTTGTCATGACCGTACCATATCATATGTGTTGGGCCTGCCAACCTGAATACCCGGCCATCGACTAATAGACCTAGATACAATCCACCCAACTCCACACCAGATCCCATCTCTTAGGACGTCCGCAAGAAGTGACGGGTTGCAGGGTCGTGCAACCTAGGGAACACCATGGCAAAACGGCTTCCAACCAATGCATACCACCTGGCCAGCGGCTACGGCAAATCGATTATAAAAGAAGATGAACAGCAGATAAATAGGAATCTCTCTCTTACTTTAGGGGAAGTTGTTGTAGAGATTTTTTAACAGTTTTTTCTACATCTAAAAAATATAATAAAATTTAGAAAAGTTGTTGCTAATTTTTTAACATGTTAAAGCATTCTTAGTGAGCTCCTAGATGTAGCTTTTCTCTAAATCTTTAACAAAACACTCAAAAACCTCCGTTTAACCAACTCTCTATCCAAAGTTAAATTTTTGAAAAAATTTCACAAAGGCCCTCCAAACTTCCACATAATTTGAATAACCTCCTCAATATTTGATTTTTCTCATTTTTAACCTCTTATACTTTCAATTGTCTCACTTTACCCTTCCGTCTATTTTCACTGTTAAACCTTATTGAAATTTTCAAAATGCCCTAGTATTTTAAACAAATATATATATTATATTATATATATATAATTATGGGTATTTTGGTAATTTTTGCACCAATTTAATTAGGATTTAACGAAAAATCCTAACAAAATGAGGCTGAATGAGACAAATTGAAAGCTTAACGGGATTAAATTGAAAGAAATCAGAATATTGAGGGGGTTATTCAAATTATGTGGAAGTTCAGAGGCCTTTGTGAAGTTTTCTCTAAATTTTAACTTTGTCAGATTTTCTCTTTAAATCTAAATAGCCAAAATCCAAATGTTAAACTTTTTTTAATATTATTTTTCAGTTTTGGCCCTACAAACTTGTTTCTCTCTACTACTTGTTTCTTTCTCATGGTAGTTAATGTTACTAATAAAAAAGTAGTGTTTATTTAAAGTAGAGAAACATTTAGAACGTTTGTTGTTTAGTAGTTTAAGAAAGTAGCTAGCTAAATCATTTAATATGAATTTTTAGAGTTAAATATAAAAAAAATTTAGAGTACTCACTAAAAATGCTCTTAGAATCGCACCTAAATGTTCAATAATCCTCCTATATTATCCAACACTAAATATATATAATCAAGCACTTAAAGACTCGTAAGAATGATTGTCTGCCACTTTATTAAATATGTGTATCTCGATAATTCAATTATATAATCATCAACAAAAGCCTCGTCGTGGCCCGTGCATACCACTCAGGTCAGGTGTATAAAAACATTGTTCCCCAAGGCATACACTACGATCATTTTCAGCTGAAGATTTTGAGGCGATATGGAAAAGAGCAAATCATTTTCAGGGTATAATTACTCGACCCCCTACACAGAAATACGGTCAGCTTTCGAGCTTGACAGGTCCAAGTCATTCAGCTTCAATGGCGCCGCAGGCGGAAACAGAGATGCGTTGGGAACGTCTGGGAACCCGGAGCTGAAGAGGAGGAAAAGGGTGGCATCCTACAACATGTACGCCATGGAAGGAAAGCTCAAATCCTCTTTTCGCAACAGCTTCAAGTGGATCAAGAGCAAGTTTACAGACAACTTTGAGGACGACGACGAGTACTGAAGAACATCAAATCATCATCATCTGTTCTTCTTCTCTTTAAAAGAAAGGTTTTAGCTTGAGCCTGATTGAACACGACATCAGAACTTGTAATTGGCTTCTTTAATTCAGAATGGAGTTTGTTTAATTTCAAATAATTGTGTCAAGAATGTTCTATATATCTAGCTAATGTGTTTATAAAGGTTTATGGGGTTGTACATATTGTAGACAAGATATTCATTTTGGGTGGGACATTATGGTCGGTGGGTACGATGAATAGTGGGAGACATGAAAACCATTCTTACGTTATTCATTCCGAGAAAGAGGAGGATCATTCTTACATTAATTTTCCTACACAACTGAATTCAGAAAAACAAACAGGAGAACACGTAGTGTTCAAAAGAACTATATATATGTGATTGACGCAAACTCTTCTACAAAAGGATATCCACCATATTCACGTTTAATTTCGTTGAAGATACAAAGTTGTGACCTTTCTAAATTTCCGCCAAATGATTTTCGTTATTTTGTTTGGGTATTTGGGTTTGATTGCCATTAAGCAATGATTTTCCTGAGAACCATTCATGCAGCATTCTTAATGGTATAGATCACTCGAGGTTGAACCTGATCAGGCCACAAACGATGGCTTGTTATGTATCTCACCGGGGCACCGGGATGATACCAAAGGTCCTATGGGACACTCCAATCAGAGAGTTGAGGGTATGAATAGGTCTTATGGAAGATGGTTATGGACAATCAATATTTATAGATATTATATTAGGGTAAAGATGAAGCACAGTCCAGGCTGATGCTACAGTGCATCAGCCTGGGCACTTTTTCTGAAATGGTGGACCCCATTTCAGAAAAAAAAATATATTTTTTTTTTTTATACTAAAAGCAGCCCAAACTGATGCACTGTAGCATCAGCCTGGGCCGACGCCAATCACAACTCATTATATTATATTGTACTTCTCATTAGCATGGTTTTTCTTCTGTAAATTGCATTATGTTGTCTCGGTAGTTGTGTTTTAATGATTTTATAAACATACTGTTTTTCATGTTGGCATGATTGCAAAGATAGCAATTTTCAAAATGATTTTATTTAAACCCTGAAATATTCTGTAAATGTACATTCTTTTTATCTTTTAACTAAACCTAACTCATTGTATGAGCTAAGTTTCGTGGTAATTTGCTTTCTAAGTTGTGAAATTACACAATTATTTTTTCTACTTGTAAAACATTTAATTATTTTTCAGTTTAACATGTTCTAGTGGGTGCAAAGCAGAGTTTTTTTCGCCGGGATTTTTGTTATGGAGGCAGTGATTTATGAATTTGGAAGTACTACAAGTAACATTCCAAGTTAATTACCATAATTAATTAATGTTGGGGGCGTTACAACTCCAAAAGTGACTCAGCTGAAAGTATCCTTCATGTGTACCCTAAATTTATTCGGAGGAGGGGGCCCTTCACTCATCTAGACAGGGCTTTTTAATTTAATTTTTTTTTTCTGTTGTTTAAGTTTATTTCTTGACTCAATTTGACCCGAGACCTAACGGTCAAGCCATACTAAGTTTATGTCACATTTATTCACCTCTAAATAAAGTATCCCTGATTTTATTTTCCTGTACGCTACAATTTACTTTTCTGGTTTAGATTTATGTACTAACAGATTTTATTAGCTTCAATTAGTTTTTTACTTACAATGATAATAGTTTTATTAGGTCCAATTTTCTAAATTTGTTTTTTTCATATAAGAGAAATGATGTGCATACATATTGAAATTCATGGACTTAATTATGGGAGAATAGGAAAAATGGATTAAGTTTAAAGATTCTATGTGAATTTCTAGTTTTATAGGGTTCAATTGATCTTTCCATGAAATTTTATTGTCAATAAATTTGATTCTTTCAATATTATGTACAACAAGCATGTTTCAAGAATGTATTGTTGTCTTGCCAAAGGCACTGTTTGTATTCTTTGTTTTGTATATTTTGTTCAGCCTTGGGTGGAACCGTGAAGTCTATGTCAATACTAGTGTATGGCCTGTTTATTGAACTTAACATGGGACTCTAGAACAGAGCTTTGCATTTGACATCAAACTGTTCTCGCAGCTTTATTGCATTGTATCAGATCAATCATCCTATAATGGTCTTTTCTCCAATGATTTCTCCCTTTTTACTGTATTTTCTATCAGTTTTTCATATTCATTTTTGTTAGTAAGGTTTTGAACTATGATGCACTTTCATTCTTACCTTTATTCATAAAAAAACAAAAACAAAAACAGGCAAGCACTGATGAAGCAGAAGCCTGGTGGAATTCATCATCGTGTGTAATACAAAGCAAATTGATGAAGATAAAGCTGTGTGCAATTCAAGTGAAGATGAAAATAAAGTCATATGCAAATCAAATCAAAATGGAGATGAAACAATCTCATCCGCTCAACAAAGTAACTACAATATTTTGAATTCTTCTGCTGCTGGTGGATAGCAAACTATCAGGTTGTTCCTAAAATCGTGGCATTCAATTCAAGTTGGTTCTACCTACACAGATTAGGAATTTGTCATGTGAAGTTTGAATGGTAAGTTACAAACGAGTATATCATTCATTGTACTCTTATATATACATCAATATAATATCCTGTTTAAGTATGCAAACCTAAAACAGATTTCCAAAATCTCACAGATATAGTGCAATATAATTGCTTCTGAACGAGTTTATACTACAGAGAACATATTTTCTGCCAACGTGAAGTTCAATAGAAAAATATCTTCTCTTATTTTCCAGAGAATTATCTGTATGGAATTTAGTTTATTGGCCAACTTACAAAAGTAAAAGATCGTTACAAAAAAAAAAAAATGACTAAAGATTTTTTTTTATAAAAGCGTAAGACGCTCCTAAGTACACAGAAAGTATACAAAAAAATAATAATAATAAAAGATAAATGAAACAACTCATAATTATTTATCATCTTGAGATAAAAAAGCATCATTCTTGGTGGCCTGGTCTTTGTTGAAAGTCTGGATCGCGATTTTGGAAATCCATTTCAGAAAGAGACCTGCGATATTGAGCAAATATGTTGCCTTCATCCGGGTTGATGATATCTGTTATAGAGGCCTGTAAAAGGGTAAAATTCTTGATGTTCTTGAGAGCATTAGGATGACCTGCAGTTCTTGGTGATACCATTTTATGAGAACGAAGAACTGGGGATAGGGATTCATGCATGTTCCTTCCATGCCTAGTCGTTTGTACACTAGAGGAAGTGCTACTTGCACTGTAAGCCATCTCTTGGCTATGCACGTTTGGCTCTGCTTTCTTCCACTGCAAAAGCTAAAGAAAAAAAAAATTAATGTAAAGCGACATGCTTGAAATTTCTGAATCAGAACGTGATTTAGAAACTCATAAATCAATGACCATAGTGTACTATAATGATTTGAAGTATCTCATCACAAAAAAATAAAAAAAAAATAGCCTAATAGGATGAAGAACTGTCAAATGATGTAGGTGTATCCCCTGCCTGTTAGGTTTGGTATTCAAGGGCAAAAAAGCGAAGGTGAAAGTCTTGACTTCACATCCATGGCCCTATTACTATCTCCATTTATTTTTTTGGAGCTGCATTCTTGAAAGAATAGATCTTACCTGCTCTCTTAAGGATTTATCCTCTAGGAAATGTTCCAAAAAAAAACATCTGACTAAAAGGATAATTCTAGTGGAGCCAAGGTGTAACTTAGCTAAAAAAAAAAAACAATCTGATAGTGTAATTTGGCTAAAACTATTAACAGAAACATTGTTTTGTAACTAGAATAAAAATATGACTATGACACTTTATGCTTTTCGACAGATATGGTTGGAAGTTTGATGCATTATTTGAACTCAAATAAATACTTCTCTTCAATACCCAACAGATTTTTTTTTTCTCAAAAAGAGTGAACACCCACTTAATGAGAATATATCCTCAACTGAAAATGTTTCTCAAAGGTATTCTTTCAGGATGCTTCTACCTCTTTAGAAGCGTCAAAATCTCCACTGGCTTGTTCAATTATCTGATGAGCTTCACGATTTGTTTGAGATGGTAGCTTTGTTTTGGTCCTGTGCCTGTAAGATGGAAAAGCACAATGAAATAACTCATGGTGTTTGGACATCCCGTGGAATTTGATACAAGTACAACCCATTGTAATTTACACAGTAAAGTGCCTATGAAGGTTTTCGAAGCATTTTTTTCTTTTCTTTTTATGAATGAATTTTTATTACCAACAAAACAAAGAATACTACACACTTCCCGCAAGATGCTGGAACTCTGATGCTAAACAGAGCATCAATTACAAACAACCGCCACCTCTCTACAAAACACATCTCTACAATCAACAACAATTACAAACACATTCCAGCAACTGCTGAAAACACTAGTCCTAAACAACGCATTTACCTACAAAATGCACCAAGATTCCCCAAACCAACAACAAATGCACAACTCACCTTTCTACAAACAACATTATCTGCTTTATACAAAACAGCTCCTATAAACCCAACTGCTACAAATAGCCACCTTCTCATTAGTTGCCTTAAATTTCCCCTTCCCCACAATTCTGCTTCTTACTTCCCAGCATATCTTCTGCAAAACTTTCTCTTCTAAATTTATTTGGTTCCCATGTTTAACATCATTTTTCTGCCTCTAAATGTTATAAACTGCTGCACCGCAAGCCAACTTAAATCCCACAGCTTTTAAGCTCTTACTCCTCCATTCCCTCATCCCTTCACTTAAGATTTCCTCCCAACCAGTAGGAATATCAAACTGTAGGCATTTCTGCATCACTTCCCTCCATAACCTTTTACTAAAGCCACAATCAAAGTACATGTGGTCTCTACATTCAATGAAATTTCTACAAAACATACATTTTACCTCACCTTTAATGCCCCACTTCAACATTCTATCGCCTGTTGAGAGACAGTTTTTTTACCACAGGCCACAATACAAATGCATGTTTTGGAATAGCCATGGAGAACCAAATCAACTTCCACCATTCAACCCTTGGCTGCTTCTCCCGAATTGCTTCCCAAGTTTCCCACTTGTACAACTGTTTGACTTTGAAACCATCCATAAAGGTTTTTCACTAACCCCTAGATTTACTAAGGTCAGCTTACTTTGAATATTAACCAAACTTTCAGACCTAGCAGTTCCCACTCCTTCCCTTTAATAACACTAGATAATTTTGCATTCAATTTACTCCTTACATCATAAGCTACTCTATAACCATATTGATCATAGAAGTATACCATCCGAATGCCAAAAATCCAACCATAAGTATATGCTGCTACCATCACCCACCAAGAATTTCAGGAATTGTTTTGATGTGTCCCTAAGCTTGAGAATCTTCCTCCAGCTCCATGAAGCGTTTTGCAATACTTTAAGCAGCCAAAAACACCTCCCTTTAAGCAGGTTCAATTTAACCCAGGCCACGCAAAGATAACCTGATCTAGTGAATAAATTCCATGTGTTCTTCAAAATTGCTGCCTTATTCCAATCCTCTATTCTCTTCAACCCCAGACCACCTTTCCTCTTTGGAACACAAATTAACTCCCAAGAAACCTTAGCTTTTGCAGGAGTTTTGGTAGCATTTAAATGAAATTACTTGGTAATTTTGATGATTTAATAAGGCCATGTGGGATTCAAAAACGCATTCCTTTTTGTTTCCTAATCTCACTAGTAGTAAGGACTTCACCTCTGCAGTAACTTAAATAAAGAGGATGAAGTTTTACCTCCAAAGTGCAGCTAAGAACAGGATGCATTTTTCACGTCTCGTTGAAATTTTTATATGTGCTACTTGCAAATTTGGCAGTTAATACCACCAAAGAAAAGAAATTCAGAAAACCTAACATCTAGCATAGGAAGGAAAGGGATAATTTAGCAAGGTGATGGACTTGGAATATTAATACAGAAAGCATCAGTAAAGAATTGTTAGGATTTTATTTGTGTTAAATCAAAAACAATTTTCCATGCTGCTAAAAATCTTAATTCTAAAAAACCAAAATTAATAACAAAATATAACTTATTAATACATTTAAATTCAAATGCATGATTTAGGTTTCCTCTTCTTTCTTTCTTTCTTTTTATTTTTTTATTTTTATTTTCTATTCAAATGGGGGGAGGGGGTCCTCTTCTTTGTCTTTATTATCTTAAAGACCAGCCTGATGGAGACATCACAATCCTTACATGAAACTATTCATCATACTATTGTGGAAAAGAATTTCACATTATGAACTAATAGCGTACTTCTTATGACCACTGGTTCGAGATCCATCCTTTTCTTTCACAGGTGCTGGTAGAGCTGAAAGGTCGCATGCCAAGGGACTTGAAGTAAAGAACTGAAAGCAGAAAGCACCAATCAAAATATTGTGTAGAATATTTTAATGACATGTAATCCATATAAGCAGCAGGAAGATTGTAGAAAAGTTCATAAGGAACACTTTCTATTCCTCTTTTGCTATCTTTGTTCACTTTGCTTCCAGAACAAAAGTTCAAATTAAAGAAACAGCCTATACTTCATGTTTCAAATAACCTTCAATTCCCCAAACCCCCCCCCCCCCTTGTTTCTGTTAAACATTATTCAATTTCAGAAGCAAAGTATTCTTCATGGAATGTCATTTAATTTACCATGATGAACCACTTAAGGTTGCTAAAGCCAATGAGAAGACCCATATTGACCAAGTCCCCGATTTTAATTTTTTTTTTTTTTTACCAAAATGATGGTTATTGTTGCAAACAACAATGGCAGGTATAATAACCTAGGTCATTGAGCATAAAATTGCCATGATACTCTAGTGAGTGAAAATTCAGAATCACTTTAGTTACCTACAAATCAGATAGGAAGATTAAGATAATTCAGACAATAACTCCTTTTGCTTCATCTCTGTTTTTAACTAGGGTAAAATATTTTAATGCATTTACCATTCACTAGGTTTGCAAAGACTATGAATTCGAAGGTCAGCATATTGGATGGAAATTTATTTGTAAGTGGAAGTACTCTATGGAAAACATAATCAGAGTTTCTGCAACTCTTAACAAGCCATACTCCCAGAATTTTTTTAACAATTTCGTGTCCAGCACCAGAAATGTTTTCTGAACTTTTAGTCCAAAGCCTTAAGCAGCCAAAGAAAGATATAAGCAATTATACCACTAGTGATGACTACGGAGCAAGAGCTTGCCGTGTTTACTTACTTCACTTTGGAGAGCAGAAGCAGCACTGCCACGAGAGGTTGGGTCTAGAGCAAGAAGTGTTGTCAAAAGACCAAATGAAGAGGTAGGAAAAGCCCTGAAGACTTCTTGGAAACTAGGTTTATAATGCGACGGTGGTCGGAAGGTTGTTGGCAGTTTCATTTTCTTCCAATAATCCTCCTCCGAGGGTTTACCACAAAGTTTGAAGATCTTATGGAGCTGCTCAACCTGAGTACAATGAAGGATTAATAAACTTAAAAAATTGTCAGAATAAAATCATTGAATGCATGTCCCCGTGGAAAAGGTAATAACTCTGCAATGGATGGAAACATGAGAATACCATATAGCATACTCAATTTCATGGAATTCCCAAACACATCTATTATGAATGGTTTCGGTTCCATGTGGTGTCCAAACTGAAGTCTAAGAGCATATGTATGACTGAAAGGGTTCTACCTCTGTTCTCCCAGGCATAATTGGCCTTCCAACAAACATCTCCGCCAATAGGCATCCTGCTCTCCAAAGATCAATACCAACTCCATAATCTGTGGAACCTAACAGTAGTTCTGGAGCCCTGTACCAGAGTGTCACAACTCGACTTGTAAGGGGGCGTTTTTGGTTAGGAAGATAAAGATTTGCAAGCCCAAAATCAGCAATTTTTAACACTCCATTTTTGTCTATTAACAAGTTGGAAGGTTTGATGTCTCGGTGTAAAATTCCATTCTCATGGATGTGCCAGAGACCAGAAAGTAGTTGCTGCATGTAGCACTTGACCTGTATCAGAAAACACCCAAATCATTGTGATACAGTTCACCAAGTTGTGGAATTTATATGAACTATACGCAATCTTATTAAGGCTTCGTTTGTTTTGATATAAAATATTTTCCATCAGAAAATATTTTTAGAGAAATCATTTTTCAAGAAAACGTTTTCTGTAGAAAACATTTTTCGGCGTTTGGCGTGTACGGAAATCACAAATATTTTTATATTTTCAATCAATCATATTAAATATCAAAATTAATTTTTATTCACAACATAAAAATATTAATATAACTTGATTAATATATTATATTAATAAAATCGCCAGACCAATGCTAAAACACTGTCAAACCCCGCCAGAACCTGATCGGACCCAGCAAGGACCTTGTCCGAACCCGCCGAGACTAAGAGTGTACAAACAGTGCAGTTATTAACCGCTTATAACTAGATAATCGGAAATAACCGAAAAACCGAAAATAACTACAACTAGATAACCGGCTAGGCCGGTTACGGTTGCGATTATTAATTTTAGAAAATCAGTTATTAACCGGGTAACCGGATAACCGGTTTATATATATATATAAAACTGGAGCAAGCTCCTGTTGAGCTCCTTGCAACGGGGAGCTTGATGTTCCCTGCAGCAAGGAGCATTGTGTCTTGAGAGAGAGAGAGAGAAGAGAAGAAAAGAAAGAAAAAAAAAAAATGAACACCTTCTTGTCCCACATTTAATATGAATAAAACTTTTCTCACCCCTTACTTCTATAAAAAGGCTACTTGAACCTTTGTGGGCATAGCTTCTCAAGTTGGTTTAGGCTTACTAATTGGACGAAATAAAGTCTATTATTACGGTTTTGACATTTGACTCATGTAAGCTCATGCAAACCAATGAAAAATGATTAAAAATATTTTTTTTATGACCAATAACATCAAAACTGGTTACCGGTTAATAACCGGTATTAATTCCAGTTATTAAGCAACCGCAACTAGGACCCCGGTTGCGGTTATTGCCCAATAACCGCAACCAATTATACACCCCTAGCCGGGACACCGTCAAGACCGCATGGGACCCGTCGGGACCTCGCCGGGAGACTGTCGGAACCTCGCCAGGACTCTATCGAGACCCTGCTAGGACCCCGCCTAAACCCGTCATGACACCGCTGGGGTGTGAAAATAACGAGGTCCCGGCGGAGTCCCAATGGGTTCCAGCGAGGTCATGATGGGATCCCGACTAGGTCCCAACAGGATGTCAGCTAGGTCTCGACTAGGTTCCGGCGGTAGTCCAACGGGGGTCTAGCGTCGTTTTGGCTGTAGTCTGACGATTTGAGAATGAGAAGCTCAAATTCAAAAATTTGTTTACAGTTTTAAAAAAGGGAAAGCATTTTACGGAAATTAAATAAACTTTTTCGGTCAAACCGAAAATGTTTCTGTTGACTATTATTTTTTGTCACACCAAACAACCAGAAAATACGGAAAACAATTTCCAGAAATCATTTTATATCAAAACAAATAGAGCATAATTGCATAATAGTTCATAAGTGTGTTATAATTATGCTTCTTTGTCACTTTAAAGTTTTTCATTCAAATCGCAATATGCTCTAGGGAAATGTTTTAATACAGTTTGCAATTGATGAAATTATATGGTTGGTGACAGTAGAATATTATATCTGTTCATAACAATATCTGGATATTGTTGGGTTGAAATATTGCTTAACATTTTATGTTAAATTCACATTTTCTAAGTGTATTGTGAAGCCTATATTTTGGAAAATAAAAGGTAAGTTCTTTAAAATGGCTTGCCTCACGCCCAAATTAACTACACTCTACTTATTGAGTTAAATCTCATTAAAACCCTATTAATATTTTCAGATAGCTAGGTGGGTTCTTTTAGTTTATGTTGTAAAGAAAGTTTTTGACATACTTTCTTGGAATGTTTCGGTTATAGTCAATTAAGTTTGGGGCGTGATACAAATTGCTTCCCACCTGATCAATATCATTTTGGAACTTTTACCTACTTATTGATCAAGATGTTGTCCTTATCATTTCAAGATTTCCCCACCCTTTTGGGCAGCTAAGAATTCACGAAGACTCAGTTCAGGAGGAAAAATGCCAACCTGTGCTTCATTGAGCCTGTCACCAGGACCTGAGATAATTTTAGTTAAGTCTGACTGCATGAAATTGAAAACCAGATAAAGACTATACTGCATCCTTGGCGTGGCTAGTCCTTCAAGCTTGATGACGTTGGGATGATCTAGTCTCTTTAGCATCATTATCTCTCTTGCCATAAACTTCACACTCTCCGGCTCCAATGTGTCGAACCGCACTTTCTTCAAAGCCACAATCTTTTTAGTGACCCTATCTCGAGCTTTGTACACATTGCTATAAGTTCCTTGCCCGATCTGCAAAAGCAAAAATCCAAACCCAATTCAGACAACATCTTTCTATCTCCCTATCCCCCGTCAATTCAAGTCTTCTTAAAACTTAATTAAATGTTTAAATTCATCATTTTCTATCTGTATAAGCTTTTGAGATAATTGATAATTTAACAAGTATTGCAAAAAGCAAAAGAGATGCAAAGTTTGAAATGCTTAAGCTGGGCGACAAATGAAGTGTTTCCCACCCCTTGGAACAAGATGTTCTCTCTCTTGTCTATGATCAGTTCCATGATCAGTTGTTTCCTATATGCAAGTTACTCTCTTACGTGGCAGTGAAAATTATCATTGAATAAAATAACAAATGAAAGTACAAATAATATCCGATGATGATTTTCACTGTCGCGTTGGAGTGAGTAAAACAGACTGTAAATATAGTAAAACAGATTTCTTTACTAAGAATGCTACTTGTCAAAGAATTGAAGCACCATCAACTTGACAATATAGTGAATATGATACAAAATTTCGCTTGTATATATATCCTAATAAAAGAAAAGGATCACGTAAATATCAATGTCAATATCAACACTAATTACCTTAGCAAGTTTATCATAGGAATCAGCACTCTTGGGAACCAAACCATCCAACAGATTTTCAGGTACATTATCAACCAGCCACTTGGGCCACCCATCCACAAGTTCATCTTCTCCAATCTTCTTCTTCGGCGCAATCCTCTTCGACACATTCCCACTACCACCACTCCTCTCCCTCTCCGCCGCCTCTCCTCCGGCACTATCACTACCTTCCAGTTTCCGATCCTTGACGCCAAAATCCGCCGATTGAAGCAGCCTCGTTAGCTCCTTACCCGCCTGGACCTTCCCAATCTGCTTGTGATTGATGGGTACCCCTCCACTACTTCCCTTAACATACTCACCATCCAATTTCAGCTTCTCAATGGGTTGATGGGGAGAGTATGTGGAAGACTTGCCCTGAACGCATCCCATCGCGTCTCAGGAGAATCGAATTGATGCTTTTTTCGTTAAGATCAAGGTGAATGTATGGACTGGTATGGTATGGAGAAATTTGATGATAACAAGAGAAAGCAAGAAGAATGGGAAAGTGAGAGAACTCGATAGCCGGCGTCCTTTGGGACGGCATCCGTTTGGAATTATTGTAAAGGTGAAGGAGAAGGTGAGAGAAGAGGGGATTTTCGCGGAAAGAGAGCTCTTGGTGGTTTCCCTCCATGATCAACGTCTTGAGCTGTGTTCTTGGGGAAGTCGCAGTTTTTGAAATTATATATGTAAATAGGGGGCTTTGCCCTTTTCTTTTGGCGGCTACACGTGGCTATTCAAGGATGGTTGCCGTATTAGAAGGCGCAATTCGGGCATTCTGCAAGGAAACACGTCATCCGGCAATTAATTGTCGGAATTGCTGAAAATAATTGTTGTAAATTCCAAACAGAAACGCCCCCCTGAATGCTTTACAAGGAGTGAACAGTTCTTTCTTGTAACACTCGCTTTTTCAGGATTTGCTTGATAATTCAAATGAACAATGAAGAATCCTAAAAAATGTCTGTGATTTCAAGTTTTTCCCTAGCTCACCCATGACAAGCCTCTAAGCCAGTTTGTTTCAGTAATTTCAAGTGTCCTCAACGTGAAATTGGCCATGCAGATTTCAGCATCATCCGTACGTGTATAGTTATTTAATATTGCTATTGAATTATTTTGGAGATAAAAGGTGATCATGTGCCTTTGTTTTACGAACCCACAAGCTGGCGATTGGTTGAGTCAGGCCTGAGGCCTCAGACCCCCTGATCAGAAGAAAAACATGTTAAGTGACAGCCGCAGATCGAGTTGTAGGGTGGACAGAAAGACATGTTAACCGACTCGACCACCTCTTTGCTGATCACTACACTACTGTGGATCGAGTCCCGTTTGGTCCATGTTGAGCGAAAGAGGCTCAACGGAGAGCATTTCTTTTCTCGGAGCGAATAGCTTACACTGCCATCAAAACCTGTACGCAGGCAAAGAGGCTCGTATTAGCATGGATGCATGATATATAACAAGAGAAATTAAGCAAGAAGACGAGGAAAGTGAAGTGAGAGAAGTCGATAGCCGGCTTCTTTTTGGAATTATTGTAAAGGTGAAGGAGAAGAGGAGAGAAAGAGGCGATTTTTGCGGTTTTTGAACTTCTTGGGGCTGTATTCTTGGGGAAGTCGCTGTTTTTTGGAAATTATATATGTAAACGACATAAACAAATTGATGATTTGTTTATGTCTAATAACCTACCATGAAACTTTCTTTTAACCAAAATGAGCAATGCTACTTGTCTAACCAAATTGATCAACTTGATCCAACTCTTTTTGTGTTGTTAAAAATAAAAAAGAGTCTAACATAAAGGAAGTTGGACCAAGTTAGACAAATAGATTGTCATTTTGGTTAAAGAAAGTTTCATGGTACATAACCTAAGCCTCCTTCAAACATAAGTTTGGAAATAAACTTCTCTATAATTTTATTAATGGTTCAATTGTCTTCAAATAGACTAGCGCTAGCATTACAATATAACTCCCAACCCATTTTCTTCACAATCGGATGAGTGATAGCTAAAGATAAAATGATGAAACTAATTAATGTTAAAGAATCTGAAGGTTCACGTCCCAGATAGTGCCTTTTAACTTTCTTCATTTATTTCATAAGTAATAATGCGTGTTACTCCCATATCTCTCTTATGTTCATTCAAAATTGAGGTGGCTTTTAAAATTACTATTAAATCAAAATTTAATAGTAACTTATCACAAATTTAATGACAATTTTAAAAGTCATATCAGTTTTGAATTGATACAAGAGAGACATGTTAGTAATATGGCATAAGGTAATGGAGGTAGAATATGGCACTCTAATGGCGAATAGGACTTGGTCTCTTTGTCCTATACCTTCTAATCATAATGTGATTAGAAACAAATGGGTGTTTAAAATTAAGTAAAAACCTTATGGGAGCATCGATCATTATAAAGCACGTTTAGTTACCAAAGGTTTTGATTAGCTCAATGGCATGGACTATCATAAAACATTCAGTCATGTGTTTAAACCAACAACCATCCTAATGGTTTTGGCTCTAGTTGTCAATTTTAATTGGGCTGTTCGTCAACTCGACATCTCCAATGCTTATTTCCATTGGTTCTTAAAAGATGAGATTTATATGGAGCAACCTCAAGAATTTATTGACTCCCTAAATCCTGATTTTGTCTACAAATTGCATAAATTCCTAAAAGATGATATTTATATGGAGCAACCTCAAGAATTTTTTGACTCCCTAAATCCTGATTTTGTCTACAGATTGCATAAATCCCTATATGGTATTAAACAAGCTCCTAGAACCTGGTTTACAAGACTCTCTAATGCACTTCTCAATCTTGGTTTTTCTAGCTTACGGGTTGATAATTCACTTTTCACTTATCATCATGGTTATATTCATATTTTCTTGCTAGTATATGTGGACGATATTGTTATAACAGGCAACAGTGAAAATCAAATTTCTTGGCTTATTGACAAGCTTTAGGCATATTTTGCAATGAAGGATTTGGGGTCTCATGGATTTTCCTTGGCATTCAGGAAACCTTTGAACCCCATGGCCTTCATCTTCTACAGTCTAAGTACATTGGAGACCTCCTTGCAACGTGTTCTCATGGCAAACTCTAAACCATATCGTGCTCCTTGTATTTCTAGCCCAAAACTGTCAAAATATGACGGAAACCCACTTGAAAATCCATATCAATATAGGCATATTGTGGTGGCCTTGCAATATGTGACTTTAGCAAGACCTAACATTGGCTACTCCGTCAATCAGTTATGCAAGCACCTACAACTGCTCATTGGACTACTGCCAAGCGAGTATTGCGATATCTCAAAGGCTCAATTGATCTTGGGTTATTTTATAGCAAGTCTCACATCTCTCTTACTACCTTTTGTGATTCTGACTGGGCTGAAAACTCGAATGACAGAAAATCTTCAAGCGATTTTGGTGTCTTTCTTGGCCGATCACTAATCTCTTAGTCTTCTAAGAAGCAAAATGTTGTTTCTCAATCTAGCATCGAGGTTGAGTACCGCTCTATGTCTCTTGCCACAATTGAATTATTTTGGCTTCACATGCTCTTGTGTGAATTACAGGTTCCTTTACCTACACTTCCTACGTTATGGTGTGACAATGTAAGAGCTATTGCCTTAGCATTTAATTTTGTGTTTCATGCTCGAACTAAGCATATTGAGGTTGATATCTATTTTATCCGTGAGAAGGTGACTAATAAGGACATTCAAACACGATATATCTCTACTCTTAATCTGCTCGCTAAAATTTTCACTAAGGTCAGAATGCCTCTCGTTTTTGTCATTTGCGAGACAAACTCAATGTTCTATAGCCAATTGGCTTGCGGGAGGGTGTTAGAGAATCTCAAGGTTCAAATAACGTCCCAAATAGTGTCTCTTAACTTTCTTCATTTACTGCATTACTTGATATTCTTAGATTCTTGTACAGTGTCACTTGATAGTCACTTAATGTCCCAGACGTTTATTAGAAAAAAAAAAAAAAAAAAGTCCCAGCCGTTTCTTCATTTGTTTCATTTATTTTACTTGTAACTGCTGCTTAATGTCCCAACTGCTTAACATCCCAACCTTCATTCCTTCATCTGTAAATGCTTGACAGCCATTAAGCATATGTATAACTTTATTACTCATGCATCTCTAAATTTTGTATCTTTGAATATAAATAAAAATGCCATACTCTGTTTTTGGTTGAGGAAACCAAAATAGTTTCTCAAATTATTACAATTAACACTAAATGAAAGATAACAATTAATGAATCTTTTTTAAGTAACTAGGTTGATGGGCTAGCAATTTGTCCATAGTCTTGAATAAACTTCTTATAATAGCATGTTAGCCCTAAAAAACTTCTAAGAGCCTTCACGGACTTGGGCCATTGAGACATCGTTTCTATCCTTTTAGGATCCATGGCCATCCATTCTTAGAAATGATGTGACCCAAATAATTTACCCTATCCCGTCCAAATTGACATTTTTCTTTTTTTGACGAACAGTTATTAGCCCGCAAGAATTGCAAAACCTCCTTAACATGCAATAAGTGCTCGTTCCAAGATCTACTATAGATTAAAATATCATCAAAAAAATACCAAGACATACCTTCAGAGGATTTTATGGAAAAGCCCGGTCATTAGTGACTGGAAGGTGAAAGGTGCATTTGTTAGCTCAAAAGGCTTTACAAGAAACTCATAACGTTCATGACTCTATGGTGTGTGCGAAAAGCGGTTTTCTCAATGTGTCAAGAGTCCATGTGAATTTGGTGATAGCCCGAGCAGAGATTCAATTTGAAAAAAACTTAGGCCCAATAAAGTTTATCCAGCAATTCGTCAATAATGGGAATGGGGAACTTGTCTTTAGTCGTCTGCTAATTTAGGGCCCAATAGTCCACACAATTTCCAAGACCCATCGTGCTTCTTCAATAGGAGAACCAATAAGTATGAACTTGTATTGGGTCGGACCACTCCAGATTGAAACAAGCCTTCTGCTAATTTCTCAATTTCATGTGTTTTTTTTTTTAATACGGTGGGTACCTATACGGTCTGACATTTACAGGAGTCTCCCAGAATTAGGGAAATTTTGTGGTCGTGCGTTTAGCTAGTGGGCAACACAACTGGTTCAGCAAACACATTATTGTCATAAAGCTTCGACAAGTGGTGTAAGGCATTGTCATTAAAACTTGGGACCGCTTGGCCAGAACTAATGACTATGGTGTACAACAATATCAACTTTCTTTTCTTCCATATATCATCTCAGCCCCACCTGAACTGTCATGATATAACTAACACAACCACCCCATTTTTTTTCTTTAATCTATGACCAGATGTTTTGTCTTCCATTACACAATGTTGTGGCCCATTAATTCCTATAGTGCCGACAAAATTTACATAAATACTTTCAAAATTTCGTAAAAAAACGTTTTAGATGACGAAAGTTTCTTAAGGTTAAAACTAAATTTGCATAAATACCCTTAAACTAAATAAATTCAAAAAAAAAAAAACCACCCCAAGTGGTTCAAAGTGGCTCGGCCAACCCTATTTGATTCGGGCATAATCGATCTACCTCCAAACACAAGTTTTACGGTGATTGATCCACCCCAAACACCAACACCTGTGGTGATTTTGGTTCGACAACCACCCTTGGCTTTCTTTCTTTTTTCCTTTTTTTTAAGTTTTTCTATTTATAATTCTTAGTTTTTAAATTTTTGCAATTTTTTCATTTTTTAATTTTTGTAATTTATATTTAAGGGTATTTTCATTCTTTTATGTCTAACAAACGCATGTTCTATATGATTTAACAAGATTCTCTAATTGCAGAGGTTTTTTTTGTAATCAAAAGGTTGTTCAATGCAGCTGAGAGTGACATGTGGTAGTTCAAGGGGCAAGTTGTAAATGAGTGGTAGTTCAATGAGGTTGAGTGTGACACGTAGTTGAATAAAAAAAAAAGTGTGACAGGTAGTAGTTCATGGGACAAATTGTAAGTGAGTGGTAGTTCCGGGGGAGGGAGAAATGTAATTAACCCAAAAAAAACTATAAACCAAGCGACAAGACAAACTAGGAGAGCAATATCAAGAAGATAAAGAGCAACCAGGACAAGTTACGGTTGAAAAACAAAAAACCCCTGCAGATGGAACCTCGATGCAGCTAACTGTATTTCAGACAAGAGACAGATATGTTAGTCCCCCGAAGAACAGTTGTAGATCAAGAAACTCCAAAAATAGTTTCATCCAAGCCAACAAGAAGAAGAGCAAGAGACTGTAAAACCCTATGTCCGGACATCCAGCAGGCTAAGAGGATCAAATCCCAACAATAGAAGCAAATATCACAATAAAACAAATATTACTGTGTACAAATGCCTTAAGTTAGAGCTTAGAAAAGTTTCCTTTGATTTGGATTACCTGAATGCCAAGTATGACAAGGCAGTGTAGCCTACATAAAATTATTGACCCCATGGGCATTCCTAGTCACAGAAAGACAAATCAGAAATGAGCAAAAGCATACCTCTGTGAATACAATACTTATTCTCAAAAGCATTTTTCTTTCACCCCCAAAGTAATTTTCCCCCGCCCTCATACAGCCATTGTCAGTTTACATTTTTCAGTGAAAAGTAAAAAATTGCTAACCATCTCCAATTTGATACACAATCTGAATCTGACAGAGGTGCATCTGATAGCCAACTAATGTTCATATTCAAGGCCAAATTCCCAGGAGAGGGGGACCCACTAATAGACTTTGCTTGGATATTACCTCCAAGTGATTACCATGAAAAGCTAAAACCCTGCTGTCCAGATAAAATCCTTTCAGAGTATTAGAAGTTGTATTGCCTAGATATTATATTCCCAAGCATTTTATACACACACCCTGATCTGATAGCCGGTACCTTTATGTTGCCTCCAGATGCAGACTGGGTTTACTTGCCTTAATATGCTATAATAGTTAATCCACCCATCAAGCTTCACCTTTTATTCATTTGTTAGTTTCTTTGTGTAATATATTTTCATATCTTCGACAGGAACCTTTCAGCCTCCAACGAAAGTGGTTCAGGAATGTATGTAGACTGCTATCTAACAAATCCACTGATGTTAATACTGTCTCCATTGGTAAGCTTCTGAGAGGTGGGTAGACCAAGATCAAAGGGTCCACGTGAGTCGGTCTGTATTGGGCCATCAAAATATAATAAAAATTACTATTCATGAAATTGTACATAAGAATCAATGAATTACTGCAGTGAAAAATTCAAGTACCCATTTAATGCCTGACAGCCCAAGACTACTTTCATCATTATATGTTCGCGAACAAAGCAACAGGTCTGTTTCAGATTCTTGATGAGCGTGATCTTGTGAAAACCCAGATTGGCAGTTGATCTGCATAACATAGTAACAGACATTAGAACACTCATTGGAACTTATTAAGGTGCAAACTGGGTTGATACTAGTAACTTAAAGCCCACTAGTCTCATGCTGTTTCAAGTCTCAACGAAGCCTTTATCCCAGCTACTTGATAAAGCAACAACCAAAAATAGCCTTACCAGATGATCCTAACTACAAATGACAAATTAGTCTAATTCAAGAAAGTTACATTCAAATCTACCCAACAGATGTTTAGGAATCAATCCACCCTTACATATACTATCGGATCATTTACTCCTTCATTGTGAGGTTGCTTCAAAGATGTGGAGTGTGCTTTTTCAATTATTTGGTATTGTTTGGATTATGCCTCATAGGATGAGTGAGTTGTTGGAAAGTTGAAGGAGGCAATTGGAAAACTGTAATGCTTTGCACATATGGAGGTTGGTTCATTTATGTTTGATGTGGTGAGAGAAATGCAAGGAACTTTGATGATCCTGAGACTGGATTGTTATAATTGAAGAGGCTGACTACAAACCCTAAATTTATGGAGAGCCGCATGGAATACTATACATGTTTCTAATTTTTATGAGTTTTTAGCTTTATGTTCTTCTTTCCTTATGAGTTAAGGGTTCTCTTGTATATTTCTTGTGTACTAAAGTTGCGCTTCTCTGTACTTTGAATGAATATACATTACTTATCAAAAAAACATATACTGTCATATTCAAAAGGTTGACTCCTAATAGTCCTGAATCCTAACCAAAGACAAGGCAAATTGTCCACACATAATTACCAAGGCATCTTTCAAGTCCACCAGCCCTTGTCTTCCATCAAGAATCAAGTGACACCTCACGAACTTTTGCATCGGTATAATAATTTCTAGAGCACCGTTTACTAGTCATTACATAAGAAACTTGCAACATTTAAATATATTAAACATTTCTGGACCAAATTTCATATCTTTCAAAAACGTTTCTGAATTTCAATTGTTAAACAAAACCGTGCTGATATAAAACCAAACTTCAATTAGATATCCTGTTTGCAAGAAAATTCAGAAATCCATCAATGATTAATATAATGTATGATTCAACTGACATACATATTGCTTAGATACAAGGTACTTATTGGTTGAATGGGACTGAAAACTATCTGAATACTAAGCCTGTTAGCATTTCAACCCCATATTTAAGCCAAGTAAATATTTCAAAGTACTCAGCAAAAGAATAAAACACGTAAAAAAAAAATAGAGCAAACCTCAGCTGCATTAGAAAATTTGAATGACTTGGAGCCAGCATCCTGGCTGCAGCTCCCAGAAAAAGCACTTGCATCCCAAGGCAGAACATCTTTTCCCGAGGATGAGAATTTTTGAAAAGGAAACGCCTGGCATGTTTCTTCAGCATCCAATATAGATGAGTGTGAGTCTTGAGTGGATAACCTTGGACCTTGAGGACAATTTGTTTGGGCAGCAATATAAGCATCAAAGGAATCAGATATTAGTTGAGCCGGCTGCAAGCCTGAAGTGCTCCCAACTGATTTTGGATCACAGTTATTGGACTTCCCCTGTAAGGATGCTACAGACAACAGTCCTCCAATGCTTATATTGATTAGACCATCAGTGACGGGATCAGAATTTTTAAACTTTCCCTGTATGGATGCCTCAGAGAGGAGGCCTCCAATGCTTATATTAGTTAGACTATCAGCCCACAGGACTGATGATTGTCCACGGCCAGCATCCATCCTCGGTTCATTATCCTAGTTAGAACAAAATGAACAAGTTTTAGAACAGTAAGAACTTTATGACCATAAAAATAGCAAGAGAATCTCTAAATAGAACCACAGGTTATTGCCATCATAGCCACGCAAGCACCAGTTCAAAAGATTAAATGAGACTTTATCCAACAATTATATGATCATTTAATATCTCATCGCCTTTATATCTTTGAAGAACTTACAAATGCTCAATCCACATCCACTTACAAGCCACATGTACAAAAACAAAATACTCCTGGAAATTTTAAAAATAATATTCAGAAATTTCAAAACTTATGCTTAAGAAACACCCAAAAAAACAAAAAACAAAAATATTAAAAACAGAAGGGAAAAAAAAACTACCGAAAGAAAACAGAAAAAGGGAGCAGAAAATATACCACAGGATCAACTGGTCCATTTGCAACCTTCTCAGCAACAACTGCAGCTGTTATTTCACTTACATTGATTCCTTTGAGCTCTTCACTTGTTACCTCAAGTTGTTTCCCTTTGCTATATGTAACCTCCATATTATTGCTGCAACCTTTCTGCGTGCCCTCAGATTGCAAGCAATCCCCAATGGGAGTTGATGAAGAAAGCTTACCTAAAGTTTTAGGTTCAGAATAAGAGAACCAGCCATACCTTGAAAGAGAAATCAAGTCAGAATTTCACATAAACCACTTGATCCCATAGGAAGAGAAAATGACCAGTCCTTATACCTTAGGCGGAAAATGGCAGGGCTTCCAACAGCTTCATAGACATCTCCTGCACTGATGTCATTGTCATTCAGAGTCCATCTTCTGCAACCAGACACATTTTCAAGTATGTTGTATGGGAAAATCATAGGCTCCCCAAGAGCAATACTTGAACTGCCCCACTTGCTATTTACGTGCTTAAGCACTGAAGAAATCTTCTTCCGAGCACTTAAAGTAAGTTCCAAGTACGGATGATGTCCATCCTACAGAAAAGTTATAATTTGAAAAAAAATAATAATAAAAGCCAACATAACTAAAAGTTCAACACTTCAGGGTTCTGTAATTAACCTTTTCCAGTCCCATGCGAGTGCCTTCATCTAGTGGGAAAAGCTGCAACTTTATCTTTGCAGACGGAAGAAGTCTTGGTCCTGGATAAAGCTCAAGTAGAGGTGACCTTTTTGGTTTTTCTGAAACACGTCTACTTTTGACTTTAAGTTCTGGACACCTTCCCTCAGCTATGCTAGAAAGTTGAGATTGCTTATCTTTTTCAGCCAAAAACTCTTCAGCTTGCCCTGAAACATGAACGTTTAAGAACTTAAGCAGAATGCAAAAGATAAAATATGAAACTAAGGTCCCATATTTCTGTTTTTGTTTTCCTTTTCTACAGCAAGCATATAAACGAGTCCCAGCCATGATAGAACTGACAGGCAGTCCATGAGTTAAATCTACAATACTCCGTAAATGAAATGGTACGGACAGTTAATCCACTTGGACAATGATTAAAAAAATAAATACAGTTCAAAAATTAGAGATACGCCTCACCTGCTGATTTGCAACTCTGCCCACCAGTTCTCTTTGTGGATTTCTTTGCTCCAGTGCGATCTATATCTGCCATGCACTTTGAGGGAGCCTTATCTGCTTTCCTGATTCGCTGTCTAGCAGCATTCATGGTGATTTAGCTTTCCTGTTAATTTAGAGAGGCACTGAAATCATCATTATCCTTCTTGTCAAAAAAAAAACCGATAATATTTCAATCCAAGCTTCCAGACTATTAGAGATCAAAAATCATTTACTGCATAAGTATCATATAGAATTGCTTCTAATTTGTCCGGAACCATTTTATGTAAATAGTGCCATATAAAATGAGGTAGGATTTCTATGTTATAGAACACGATAATTTACATAAAAATTCCAGACATTCGCAAACTGAATACAAAACTAACTTAAAATAGTAAAAGTCAAACCAGAACACCTCTAATTTTTGCCTGCAGAATTAAGAGAAAACTTCTGCTTCCTGGGGACAAGAAGTTTTCACATTCTTCACCACTTCCACATTAACCAAATGGAGTCTGAAACAACAAACCCATCCCTTTGTTTCTCATTAAATCTATCATCTATAACTCCTTGAGCTCTAACACCATCACAGAAATCCAATATTATTGCTTTCTCTTTCCACTCCTTTAAGATATAAGTTTAATAACTAATAAGCTTAAGCTCATGAATTGTGCAGGCCCTAACATAATATACTGACAAACACATCACGAATTCCCAATACCTATCCAATTGATAAACCAAATTTACAAATCACAAGTCTTCCATACACTTTAGGTGATCTTCAACACACCAAAATTTTGCAATACCAGTTCAGAGTTCAGACCTTAGAACGCAAATAGTTTCACCATTAAACCCGCCATCCAGAGAAGCCACGTATAGACAAATCATAATGCCAAATCAAGGTCTATTACGATGTCAAAATTTGGCATATGGACAAATAAACCCTAACTTCAGGGGCACGGGTAAGAGCATGCTCAATTTAAAAACCAGAGACATATCCCGAGCTAGGGTTTTGAGCCATGACATACATACAGAAATCAGAGTAGCTCAAACGTTTCGAAGACATATATCCACTGAATTTCGGATCAAAATCATGACAAACACTTAAGAAATCAAAAACGGATCATAGAATTAGAATGATACTATAATTAACTTGTCTCTAAAGAAAAAGAAATATATATATATATATATATATATATATATATACACATATACAAATACAATTTGCAGCAAATATGCAAAAGAAATTGAACAGTTTGATCGAATCCTCACAATCAAAGGACTTGAATGCTCGCGTTCCTGAGTCGAAGCCTCTTTTCGATAGAGAAAGAGAGGGAGAGATTTTGAGTTTGGAAAAACTGATTGGCGGGAATGGAATGCGGTAAATAAATGTATAGGGGTCTTTAAGGTCTTTTGCTTGGGTGAGAGGGATCCGGCTTAGGTGCGGTGTTGGTTTCACTACCTTACCGAAAAAGAGAAAACGTTGGGTTTCGCACGTCATATTTCTTTGGGCCCCTTAGAAAAACACCTAGAAAATGGGGGGTTTTGGGCTCCTCGGCCGTGTAACATTTGAGGGGTAGGAGCCCATGATTCGAGAATATATGAGAGATCAGTTATTAATTTCTACTCAGAAAAATAGTAAAATCAGTTTGCGTGACTATACCGATTTGTAAAAAGTTTCTTAATGCCCGTTTATTTTGACGTAAAATTATTTTTAGAAATTATTTTTAGTGTTTTTTAGTGTTTGGTGAAGCGTAAAATAATAGTCAACGAAAATCATTTTCAATTTGACCGAAAAATCTTCTTTAATTTCCGTAAAATAGTTTCCCCTTTTTAAAACTGTAAACCATTTTTCGAGTTTAAGCGTTACATTCTCAAATTAGTAGACCACAGCTAAAACACCACTAGACTCCGCCAGAACCTAGTCGGAACAAGCCCAGGACATCGCTGGGACCCGCCCATGACATTTTCGGGACCTCACCGATTTGTAAAAAGTTTCTTAAGTTTTAAAAATGCTCTTAGAGTTCGTTGTGATATGCAAAAATAATAAATGGGTCCATGTATCCAATTTTTGTCTATTCTTTTAACAGAAATCCTCAAATGTCACGTCAGCATTAATTAAATTATAATAAATATCACCCACAATAAAAAAAGTAGAGGTGGTTGAGCCACTCCTCATTTGTCAAATGAGAAGTAATTCAACCACTCCCAAATATGCTTAAAGGAGTGCTTGGAGGGAGTGGCCGGCCTAAGGTGACCAAACCACCCATTTTCAATTTTTTTTGTATGTGTTTATAAATTTTTTATTATGGATAACATATGTCATAATTTGATTAATGTTGACATGTCATTAACAATTTTCATCAAAAAATTAGACGAAAGTGAGTTATAGAGGCCTATTTATTATTTTTACATACCACGATGAGCTTTCGTAACATTTTAATAATTCTTTAAAGTTTTTACAAATTGACGTAATTACAAACATTGAATTTGCATTTTTTTTTTTTTTCCTTTCGGAAAAGTCGATTGTTGAACATACTTATCACGGGATGTAAGAAAACCTATTTTATATTTTGTTTCGTATTGGATTAACGATTGCTGTCTGCATTGTTGTTAGTATAGGGTAGGCTAAAATTACAATTTGAGAGTTCTTTTTTTTAAAAAAAAAAAAAACAATTTGGGAGTTTCAAACTACTTCTAGCATTATGGAATATTCTTAGTAGACTCAACAGATTTTATTAGCCAATTTAACTGAAAACTATTTTTTTTCTATTTAAACCATCAATTTTTTTAAAGCACCCCTAGCAGCCTCAGCAAATTAACTATCTGCTATCACTATTCTATTTAATATTATTTTTCAAAAATTTCTTTATTCTTTCTTAAACATTAATATTTTTTGAATGTTTGTTTTTTATTAACAGTCATATTTTTTAATATTTATCTTATTCTAATGGTTATATTTTAAAAAATTTATCTTTTTCCTAACGATCATATTTTTAAAAATTTGTCTCAAGAAAGGATAAAAATAAAAGAAATGAAAATGTGTTTTTTTTTTTTTTTTTTGTCCATCTCCTACAAACTCCAGTGCAAGAGACTAATGAATGAATAATGAAGGAAGAAAATGAGAAGGTACCGTGCGTGGGAAAAAAAAAAGGGGAAGAAAATAACAGAAAAAATTGATGAGTACTATACACTCATCAAACTTTTTGGGTAGTTCTGTTGAGGCTGCTAGGAGAGGATTTTTATAGCTTAAATTAAATTTACCAAAATCCTGTAAACCAAATCTCAGCATCTGATATGTAAAATTTTTATTTTAGGGAAAATAAAAATCGGCCCTTGAGTTTTCACTCATTTAAAAATCATTACCTAAGTTTTTCAAAAAACAAAAAAACACTTTCTAAGTTTTAATCACTTTTAAGATCACTTCCACTATTTGCTTTTCCGTCTAAATTGTTGATGAAGTCTTTGTCACATTAGTCAATCGCTAAGATACCGGCAGTTTTGTAATAAAGTGGACATGTCATATTTATCACTTCACGCAAATTTTCAATTATATCCATAAAATAATAAAATTACAAAAAATAAAATAAAATAAAAAAACTACCTCTATGGGGGTGGAAGCTGACCTCCACCCTCCCTCCTCTTAGTGGGGTGAAGGGGCAAAAACAAAGAAAACCATTGTGGTTGTGAGGGTGGAAGCTGACCTCCACCTCTTCTATGTGGGTGGAGGGCCCTTTGTGGAGGTGAAAGCTGGCTCCGCCGTCCTATGTGTGAAAGTGGAGCCTCCACCTTCACAAAGGAGGGTTTTTTAAAAAAAAACAAATTTTTTTTTTTTTTTTTGTAATTTTGTAATTTTTTTTTTTTAAAAGATATAATTAAAAATTCACCGAAAGTGATGGGTATAACGTGTCTATTTTGTTGCGTAGCTTAATGATTAGTTGATGTGGTAGAAACTCCATCAGCAATAAATTGACTAAAAGTCTACAACCGGAGTGATTTACCAAAAAAAAAAACTAGGTAGAAATTTTTAATCGTATAATAACCAGGGACCAATTTTTTATTTTCCCCTAATTCATGACCTCACATAAAGGAATAGTATGCTTGTTTGCATGTTACATAATCACTTAATTAATTTTTGCCTCCATTTGTTTTTCACATAACATTTTTAGTATTTTCTAGGGTAACTAAGCTTAGAAATTTGGTCAACTATAAAACATTTTTGATCACCTATGTTTTTAACTGAAAACGTTTTTTCGTCAAAAAGACGTTTTATATCCAAACAAAGGAAGCCTATTTGGTAATACTGAGAAGGAAACCAGATGAAAATTATTTCCCAAAGGCTTAAACGGTGTTTCGCCACCAAGGGTACCACCTCCAAAACCTAAAAACTTTCCCCTAATTGTCGGTGGAAAAATAATATTCATCCTTTTAATTTTCTTTTTTTAATAGAAAGTTCCTATATTACACAAAATTACAAATAGACATTATTGCGTTCATTCATTATCATTAGCCCCTCTGATTAAACTACTAACTGATAACAGAAACAATCAATAAATAAAAATTGAAATTAGCTAGATTTGCAGTGATTACAACATCTCTGACCACACAATACATCTGACCAAACGGAAATTTCAGCAAGGAAATCATTTTATCCTTTCTTTTTCTTTTCTTTTTTTTTTTCCTTGCCCCCAAAAGTAATTTCAGTATGAAAATTCATGACCTGGAGTGTCTGCATGCATATCCATGCAGTCATTGGAGCTTGGTGAGTTGGTATCCCGGTTTTGGAGATGAGTATTTATCTCATTATTCCGAGGTCCTGTTCCACATGCAACAATATTATTTGAATGGTATCCACCTTGTGCTAAGTGATAGGACTGAATGCTCCGACGAACGGGGCTGGAGAGAGCATTTGAGAATACAGAATTCTTAACTTGATTATCAGATTGCCCAGAACGAACTCCCTGTGCAACGGTTGCTAGCCCGAATGGACCGGAAGAGACGGGGCCGCCCAAATTAGACAAGTGCATTGCATTTTGGGCATGCTGGTTCTGAAATGGAACCCTAGGGGACACGGGGGGCTCATCTGCTCCATATTCAAGCTCATTCTGCAAAAATAAAAAATAAAAAATCAAGAAAAACCAAGTCACTTGATTTAGCCATGGAGATCCAATCCTTCTTTTTTGACTGCCCTGAGCCAGCACACGTGATCTGATGGAAACAAGGTAGTCAACACCAAAACACGGGCCTCCTAAGGCAACATGGCATTAGTGAGGAATAGCATCCAATTGTTTTTACTTCCTTTAACACTTTAGATAGTCACATTGTCATTGCCAAGTGACGAAAAAGGAAAAAGAAGGCGAGAAATAAAGGAAGATAGGATGTACAATTTCATTCCTGTGGATTTTTCATCTTTTTGAATGAATTATCGTAAATTGGACAACTGAAAGTAATAGAAAACATACAGAATGTCTTCTTCGCAATAAAAGATAATAGAAGACCATCTCTAAATGACTGCAGCATGGTTAGAACTACTCAAGAGAAGATAGCACTGATAGACGATTCAGAAACATCTGACCTTTCATTACATTTATTCTTTCTTCTTCTTCTTCTTTTGGCTAAGACATACATGGTTTCAAATCTCGGTGATGTTGAATCTTCAAATTTAACAACCCAGAGATGTTAAAACAGAAGGAGACAGCTAAATGATAGAACAACCTGAGGCAAAATGTGATGTCTACTAGACAGTGGTTTCTGCTTAAGCCAAGAAATATCTTGGGAGCGGTAGATTGGACACGGTCCTACCTTTCAGCATTATTTTCGCATGAAGTATCATCATTTTAACATGTATGAAAGCAGGAATCAGTTGTAGTTTGGAGCTTCTAGACAACAAAGATTGTAAACTCTTTCTTTTGTTACTCCCAGATGTGGATTATGCATCTAAGAGCAGGGTGGCTGGATGTGCTCATATTTTTTCATAAAGAACTACTAGATGGTGGTCGCTCTCAGAGTGCTGTTGTGTGGAAGATTGTGCCCTCTTGCCTCATGTGGTGTCTTTGGAGGGAACGAAATGATCGTAATTTCGAGGACCAAGAAAGATCGATTGAGGAGTTCAAGTCTTTCTTTTTTCATACTCTTTTTTCTTGGACAGCTGCTTATCTAGCTCCCATAGTGATAAGCTTTAATGATTTTCTTGTATATTTTTCTTCCCCTTAATAGACGGTCCTTTGTATACTTCCTGTGTGCCAGGACTGCGCTTTTGCGCTTTTAATGAATTGACTCTTACTTATCAAAAAAAACTACTAGATACTATAATTTTATCCCACCTTCATCCAACAAGGCTTGCGTGACACTCCCAATTAACCCTTAAATTAATCCTTGTTAAATAAAAAAAAAGATCCAAAGGTTGATTTGGAGTGCCACGTCAACATTGTTGAACAATGGTAGGATAAAAATATAGTATCTAGCTTTACTCTTTTTCATAAGCATGTATAATCCCACCACCTCTATGAGATTGAACCCATGACTCACCCTCATCCCTTGTTTACAGGGGAAGGAGATGCCACTAGTTCCAAAACCCATTGGCAGATATGCTCGTGTTTTCTTGTCTGACATCATTTGTTCATAACTTCATTTGTTTTCTAAAGAGAGAGGGTTGTGGCTCCTTTTAAAGCTGTGCCAAACACCCAGTTAAAGTAGAGGACCCAACAAGTTGTCTAAGAGCTGGGCGAGAACAAGTTTTAAATCACCTATGCCAGAGGAAGTTACGTCGGTGGACAGACAAACATCTCAAGCTCATTTTTCTATCTAAATTACAAGAGATGCTCATAGCTTCTTATTGATGGCTCACAAGGATTGCGCATTGAACTTATGCACGGCAATAGACACTAAAAAAATTAAGAAATTTGCTTCTATTATGAATGATTTTCGGCACCTCCCACATAGGGATTGTATGGCTCAAACTAAAGACTTCTTTCCTTACCAAACTGAATTACAAACTCAAATTTAAACCTTAGAATCTTCCTGAAAAGTTTCTATTGTCCTTCAATGCAATTAATAAGCTTCACGGGCATACATAAATTAAATAAAACAAACCACCAATTGATTATGTAAACCTATCCCAAAGTTGTATACTTCTAATTACACTGGTAATATTTCATTAAGATGATATAAATGAACTACAATTGCCTTGATTTAAGCAAATAAAAAACTGAAAAGTGATGACCAACAGCCTTCCTCTCATTCTCATCAATCTCTCTGTCTTCCAACATGTAAATCCATCTCAAAAAATTACATATTGGAAGAAAGACCAGATTGCTTGCTGCACAAATGTTTACTTTTCTAAACAATCAGTCGAAGAGATTAGAAGTATATGGCAACATGCACCACAGAATAGCAACAGGAAGGGGTTTGTAATATGCAAAATGCAAGCATTCCAGCAGTCCACAAGTAATGGAAAGCAAAACACAAGCTAGGGATATAACATTAGCACAAAAGTAATAACCATTAAGGAAGTTACACCACAAATATATAAAACCAGAAAGCAGAGCAAGAGATAACAGAAGGACCACTAATTAAGGAAAGCTAAGAAACCTGCATATAAGCGACTATATCCGCCGTTGTCACTCTTGATCCTTCTTCTTGTTGTCTCAAAATCCATTGATATAGCTTATCCTGCAAGAAGAATTAGGGAGAGAGAGAGAGAAAGAGATGGTTATACAAATATATATATACAAAGGCCACAAGAAAAGGGCTTTGACATCTGCTAAAACAGACAATAGCAATGATCATTTAAGGCCAAGCGGCAAATTATTGACGTCAAGTAATATCTGGTTTTTATTCATGATTGACCATTTATACAAGAATGAAGTCCCAAAAGAATAAAACCAATATGAGTTAGACAGCTTGGTTGCTGGGTAGATAGCCTGGGCATTGATGCTTTTGTCCCATGGCTGATTGGAGGTTGTCTTCCAGGTAATGTTGATGCTGAGTAGGCTTTTGCTGCCAATAAGGGAAGAATTACTTCTTCACAGGTATCTGTTCACTCTGACCCTTGCTTTTCCTCGGGTATAGTGGGGGAGGTCAATGTTTCTGGGGATAGAGGAACTGGATTTGCTATCTCTGCGTTGACTATGATGGAATTGGGAATAGGTAGCTTGCTTTCAACCCAACTCTTGTTCGGGAGGTGGAGCTGTTCAATGGGGCGGAAGCCTCTCTTTGTACCCCTCTAAATTCCTATCCCCCCTACTATGTTGGAAATTTCTGGTAGCTCAAATTTTGAGTACTTAGATTGGGTGTTGCAAGGAGTGAAGGAAATCCATCGGGTTGTGGGGGTCTCGTGGGTGGGTTTTGCATAACAGTTTATGGCAATTCTGACAGCTATTGAAGCTAGCTGAAATCATAAGGCTTCGGCCTCCATCTAAACTAAGCAACAAAGGTAGTAAGGGGTTGAGAAGGTTGGAGTGCTCCATCAATTATGATTCAAAAGGTGAGAGCTCAAGCTGTGGTAGAAGTAAGGAAAGGGGGTTATCAGCTCTTAATGATGCCAAAATTGTTATCCTAGAACGTGAGAGGGTTGAATGAGGGGGATAAATGTCTAAGGGTGAGAAACTTAATCAGAGAGTGAAAGGTTGATATTGTTCTTTTTCCAAGAAACTAAGCTTGAAGTCATGTCTCGTAGTGTTTTGCGTAGTTTGTGGGCTGCCATCATGTGGATTGGTTTTGTTTGGATTCCAATTGAGAAGCTTCAACATGATTTCTTATGGGGGTGGGTTAGGCAAAGAGTTCAAACATCACCTGAAAAACTAGTCCAAGGTTTGGTCCCGATCTCTAAGGGACGGTTGAGGTTTGAAATCTACTAATGTTCAATTGTGCTCTCTTAGGGAAATGGCTTTGGCACTATGGGCTTCAAAGAGAGGATAGGTGGAGATTGGTGGTGGACTCTAAATTTGGCGGTTCATGAGTTGGGTGGGGTTATTGAAGAATATTATGAAGGCTTGTGGTAAGCTTTCAAGTCATACAAGATTTGAGGTGAAAAATGGCTCCAAGGCTAGATTCTGGCATGATCTGAAGTGCGTGGATATGGCCCGTAAAGAAACCTTCCCAAATTTATATGGTATTGCTTGCGCGAAGGATGCTTCTATTGCAACTCACCTGGAGTTTTTTAGTGATTCCTTTCAATAGAACGTAAGCTTTGATAGAGCGGCTCATGATTGGGAGGTGGATGTCTTTGCCTCGTTCTTCAAAGTGTTGTATTTAGTAAGAGTAAGATGGGAAGGTGCAAACAAACTGTGATGGTTCCTCTCCAAAAGAGAGTTGTTTGATGTTAAATCTTTTTTCAGCATCATGAGTTGTAATGATGGCTTCCGTTTTCTTGGAAGAGTAATTGGTAGACTAAGGTTCTATTGAGGGGATGGCCTTTTATGCTTGATCGGCAGCCCTAGAAAAGATCTTTACGAGACAATCTCAAGAAGCGGCACGTCATTGTAATCGATAGGTGCTACATGTGTAAAAGAAATAGAGAGTCTGTGAACCATCTTCTTTTCCATTGTGAGGTTACTTGTGCCATTTAAAATGTTTTTTACAGTCGATTTGGGATGTCTTGAGTTATGCCTAGAGGAGTAGTCAACTTGTATGCTTGTTGGTGGACTGCCGATAGCACTCAGAGTGCAGTTGTGTGGAAATTGGTGCCTTCGTGCCTTTTGAGGTGTCTATAGAAGGAAATGAATGACTAAAGTTTTGAGGACCATGTGAGAACTTTAGAGGAGATTAAGTATTTATTCTTCAATACTATGTATCTTTATACAGCTGCTTATATTTCTCCTATAGTGATTGGTTATCATGATTTTCTTATTCTTTTTTCTCCTACTAGCTAGTTGATTTCTCTTGTATACTTCTTGTATACCTAGAAGCGTCTTACGCTTTTAATAATATCTCGATTACTTATTAAAAAAATATATGTGGATTTTCATAAACAACCAAGATTTGGCCCATCCCGGGCTTCTATATTTATATTAAAAGATGGAGTACTACTTGGAGGAAAAGTAAGGAACCAAATAAAGTTTTCAAACGATATTTATGGAAATCTGTTAAGTAGGATAACAATTTTTTTATAAGTTAACTTTCTGTCTGACACAGAACCATTTCATATTGTAAAAGTATGCACGAATACATTGCTTATAGTAAATACCCATTAATGGGTAATGCGACTTGAGGTAGGGAAAAGATTGGTATTATTTTCATAACATAGTGCTAATGGTTGAGGGTTCAGAGACTGTAAAAGAGTTGCTACACTGAGAGGTTAGCAAATCGCTGAAATCTGATTCTTGAAACTGTCCAATCTTAAGCTTTTTGGATGGAACTTGCAATCCTAGCTATTAGCATAGCATTTTTTTTAGAAAATTTTGATGATATAGCAAAAAATTTCAAAGAACCTCATTACATAGGAGAAGAAATGCTTCAGATGCTGTACAACAGCAACGCAACGCTCATATCAAAAGGCTCCATAATACAAATATGCCAAAGCAAGTAGACAGGACAGGAAATGGAAGCACAAAGTGAAAATAACGACTCGAAGCTTTAAAAGCATTCTTAACCAAGCAAGTGTGACTCCAAAAGCAATAAGAAAAAAAAAATGCAGAATTGGGAAAAAAAGAAGAAGAGAAGACTTTTACTATGAGGCAAATATATAGGGACAAATTGTCGACCCAATAAGCAAAATATCAAATAGCTCCCCTTGGTCGGTGAGAAAATCAGGAAAATTGTAAAAATAAAAAAATAAAAATAATCCTAATGTCTTTTGTTATTTAAACTCAACAAAGCAAAAGCCACAGACAACAACGCCTGCTTCAACTAGTCGCCATAGTTGAAACAAACCGGGAGCTCAAGAAAAAAAATCCGGACTTCACGATTTTCTTCAATTTTCTCGGTAACCAAACAGATGTGATATGCCAAAAGGAAATACTATTACAAAACAAATCATCAAACAAACAAAGTAACCCCCCATCAGATCAAACCCCCGACATGTATGTATAAACATATAAAAATAAAAATTTATAATAAAAATAAAAACTATATTATTATGTAAGAAATTAAAAAAGGAAGAGGAGCGAACCAGCGCGTGACGTTCACCGGCTTGGAAAGAGAGGCGCTGGTGGTTCATGGTCTGGGTGTAGAGCTGGGAGAGGGAGTTGGCGGCGCTGCAGAAGGTCGTGTACATGCTTCGATCCACCTCGTCCAGGCGCGTGGCGTCCGACTTTCTCTTCTTCGCCATGGTCGGTGATATTCTTTTTTTTTTTTTTTTTTTTGTTCTTTCTATTTCACCTGTAAATAGAAACAGATAGGGAGACGTTCGTCGTGTGAAGGCGTTGCGTACGGTTAAAGACAATGATGAGGATTTGTGAGGGGCTAAGAAGAAGTTGTGGAACACAAGTTGGGAGCAAAGCGATGGAAGTTGGGGGTGGGGGGGCTCTTTGATGCTTTTGGCACGTGGATTCTTCTTTCCTTTCTTTTGTTTTAGGTTTTACTCTTGGATTTTAAAGGCCCAGAAAATAAGCCCTCAGGAACAACAGCGGGTTGAAGCTCTAGCCCAATTAACATTAGCCCAGCCCAATTACTTTACCAACCATGATTGTATGAATATTGAATAATGTTACTTTTTACACTTATTTCACACGGCCTAATACAACGTGTTTTAAGTCATTTTTTATGTTTTTTTTTTTTTGTAAGTATCTAACATTAGAAAGTCACTTAAACATGGTACGTCGACGAGTATAAAATAGATGTGAATAGTATCATTACCAAGGATGGATCCATGTATAGACAAGGGGGGCCAAGCCCCCCTTAGTTTTAAAATTTTTTAATTTTTTTTTTATTAAATTAAATATATGTGTATTTTTAGACTTAAAAACTAGGCTTAGCCCCTATTAAAAATAAATTTGACATTTCATTCATACTTTAGTCCCTCCATATAAAAAATTCAGGTTTCGCCATGATCATTACTCTAATTGACTTCATCAACCATAATTATTAAGTATTTATCTTATTGTAGTACAATACTTTTTTTTTCTTATATATATATGTGCGTGTGTGTGTTATAATACAAATATAATTTTTAAAAAAATAACCTTATTTGGCATTGTAAATCTTTGTATGCTCTTTTTTCCTTTTCTCTCAATATTTGTGTGGATTTTTTTTATTTCATATTTTGTTACCATCTTATTAAAAAGAAAACAACGAAATTAAGTAGACAGTTGGCATGCCTTAATAAGTAGGGATCGGGATCCTCTCAATGTCAACTGAAATGAAGAGGAGCCGATTAGATAAAACAAATGGGTAAAATTTTCAACTGAAATGGAAATACAATAAAGCTTTGTGGATCTCTCTCCCTTTGTCCTGGTTGTTGCTAAAAAAAAAGGTAGAGCTCCATGGAGGGACGGTGACTATGTCCATCATGTGGAGCACAACATCATGCCCTCCTCCACATAATGCAACTATGGGTGTTAAATCAAAGTACAGTGTAAGGGTTTGAACTTAATACGTCTATTTTGATACAATATACAGTCACTAGTTATCTTAAAAATTCAAACCGATAGAGAATAATGAATTTAATCATTAATTAATAATGAGGACATCAAGTTTTGATAGGTGAGCAAACACTAATGATAAAAGTATCATCAAATTGATCCTCTTATGAAATAGAACACACAAATAGAGAATTAGAAGAGACTTGATCACTGACAAAATAATAGTCAATCTCTATGTGCTTAGTGTGAGCATTAAAAACAAGATTTGCCATCAGATACGTAGCTTCAATAGTATCACACCAAGTAACGGGTGATTAAGGAAAGACAACACCCAACTCACATAACAAAAAATTGAAGCCAAATTAATTCAAGAGTGGTGTTGGCAATGGCTTTAATACCATAAAAAGAATAGATAAAGGTACTGAGAATGAGTTGATCCTCAAAGTTCACGAGGAGGAAGAAAGAGATTGTGAGATTGGTCATGAAGATTAGAAATAGGTGTAGATGGTGAGGAGGAAGAAAGAGATTGTTTGGGCATGAGAAGAAAGACTTCCATCAAGGTCGCCGGATAACTTTTGGCCACGAAAATATTGAAGCAGTTGAGTCTTCCATAGTAAGAAATTGTCACAATTAAGTTTGAGAGTAATTGGGTAGGATTGACTGGAGGAGGGAAAGATCGAAACATGATAGAGATTGAAGAAGAAGATACAGTTGAAGAGGAGCTTCATTGATCCGTATTTAAAACAAAGAAAAAAAAAGGGTGTAAGTCAATTTTACTCTGATACCATAAAAGAACAAAGATTTGAAATGATTGAAACTGTTCATCACTTGATGTTTGTGGGAACTCTTTTTTTGTATTAATAGAAGCTCTGTACATTTTGAATTGCTACGACAGTTACAATATAAATACAAATACAAAATTACAACTTATCGTTTCTCATTAGATTGATTCTATCTTTTTGGAATTGAATTCTTCTTATCATTTTCATCATCTGGTGGTTTGGATGGTCATGTCTCAATATCATTGTAACACCAAACTGGTTTTTATGTCTGTACTAATATTATAAGCTAAACCATTAAAAAAATGAGAAAAATTAGGGGGAGGGGAGAATGAGAAAGAGAGACAGGGGTTAGGTTAAATTCTTTATTTTAAATATGTCAAGTTTCATCTTAGAACATCACTACTATATTAGTGGTAAGATAAAAGCTAAGAAAATTCATTTTTTAGGTTTCATTGAAGTTACGAAGGTTAATAAAATATAAAAATAAAAAATAAAATAAAAAGAGGAAAGAAGTTCCACCCATTTTAATGTTTGATATAAACTTTCACTATATTTTGCTCATTTTTAGATTCTCCTTAAAGTTTATGGTTAAATACTTTTGTTAGTACCTATGCTATGCCTCGTTATCAAATAGAAACCTCGATTTGTAAAAATTTCACAAATGATACATGTGGACATCTTATAAACTGTAATACCCCACTTAAATACGTAGCAATTATTTTTAAAACATCATTGGTTTAAAACCACGAGACTTTTTGAATAATTTTAAACCATTTAAATATAAAAACTTCTATAAAATATTAATATATATGTATACATGTGAAAGTGTTCAATGATTTATGTTTAAAAATATTTTTTTAAAAAAATTATTACAATTAGGGTCCTTCAATCACCAATCGATAAATCCCACATTGATCAATCGATGCACACGGTACCCATTGATCGATCAATGACTATTGAATGATCGATTGATGCCCACCTCCAGGGCCGGAGCCACTTGGGCCCTTGGGAGGGCTATGGCCCCCTCAAAATTTTTAATTTTTTTAAAATATACCCTTAAAATTTTATTTTGACCCCCCCAATTTTATTTTATTTTTTTTTTGCCCCTCCAAACCTAAAATTCTAGTTATGCTCCTGGGCTTGCTTTTAGATAAGTTTTTCAGTACTTGGTAAGTGGGAAGAGTCCTATTTAAGGACCTAAGATAAACTCTAGGTCCCAATTTTGCCCATTTTCAGAGACTCAACCTTAGAGAGAGAGAGGAGATAGAGAGACTCACCTTGGAGGTTCTTCTCCTAAAAACTTGGAGAAACTCACACCTTCATGTAATAAAGGTTCATTCAACTCCTAATCTCTAGCTAATTTTTATGCATGTTTATTATTGTAATTTTTTCACTTAGTTATGGTAAGTTGTTTTCACATCACATAAGTTAAAGTTGACATTTTTATAAAAGGAAAATGTGATTTTTGCATGAAAAGTTTTGACTTTAAAGATAGATTACCTTTTTAAGTCGAAAACAGTATCAAAGCATCCTTCTTTAAGCACTTTAAAACACTTTTCCTTAGTTGATTGACAATGGATTTTGATTATGGGAATAAAGCTACAACCTTTAGGCTTTGTTTGGTAATGGTTTTGGGATTTTTGGGTCCATTTGGCAAAGGGTTAGGTTAGGGTTTAGGGTTTTTGAGTTTTGAATGGTAATAAGAAATGATTGATGTGATATAAAGTATAAAGAATGTTGTAAATATTTTGTATGAAAACGTGAATAAATTTTGATTTTAGTGCGTTTTTTATTTGAATAGTAATAAGTAAGAAGTTATTGATGTGATATAAAAAGTGAAAAAAAAAATTGTTAAAAAGTTATTGATGAAATATAAAAAGTTAAAATGTTTTAATGTTGAATTTTTTAGGGAGATTTGGAAACCCTTTGCCAAATGAATCCTTAATGTTTTTAAACAATATATGAAAACATTCTTGATTTAAAACGTATGAGCATAACATTTGATGTTTGCTAGGTCCTTTGAGACCATTAGAAGTCTTAGTCAAGCATAATATTAGGGTTTGGCATGTGATATTTAGAGAAAACAATTTATGGCAGAGTATTGATCGATCATTGTGAGGAATGATCGATCGATTGATTCCCATAGAATGTTCAATCAATCAAGACAATTAGTGCTTAATTAGACTTAAGTGCATGACTAGGGTTTCATGTGTATGAATATAGTTTTTAGTATGGAATATATGTCTAATATTAGAGTATGACTTGCAGAAACGTAAAGTTGATCTTTTAATATGACCAAGGTTGAGGACGAGCGTTCGAAGTAAGTAAAAACTTACTAATGTAGAATGATTTTTAACATGCAACATGTTTATTATTTCCATAAACTCAATATTCACACTTTATGGAGTATTTACATGCAGTGTTTATAATTGCATGATTACCATGAAATATTTAAAGTAATAAAAGATAAGTTGTGTGGATCGTCATGTACGAATGGTGCGCACACGTATATAAAGACTTGTTCTTATGGTTTATTATTTATTTTTATGTTGTTTAGCCTTGAATCAAATGATTTTACAGGTGACATGTGCAATCATGTACGGGTGGTGGTCACAAAGGACAATACCGCTAGTAATGTGGGCCACTCAATGTCAAACTCAGTCGGATTGTTAGTTGGTAACAGTATGTGCTTCGTTGGAGGCACTGATGTCGTACTATAGGTTCCACGAGACAACGCAAATTCTTCTAAAATTGGTTAAGGGCTCAAGTAGACCATATGGATGATAGTTATGGACTATGACTATGAAAAATTATATTATTCTAAATACTTCATCACCATGATTTTCTGCATTAAAATAATATGTGAATGTCCACGGAATTATGCCTTCATAATTTTAAAATAAACTAATTTTCCTTTAATGACATAGTAATAAGGGCAATACTTACCAATATTGCAAAACTCATAGCATTTCCAACCACTGGCTTTACATGTTTATTTCCTATTAAATCAAGCTCACTACATGAGCTCAAGTTCCGTTGATATTTTATTTATTAAGTCGTGGACTTACACAGTTATTTTTCTACCTATAAAACATCTCGGCGTTTTGCAATTTAACAGGTTATCAATGAGACAGATTAGGGCAATTCGCAAGGCTGAAGATACTTAGTGAAAAGCTTGTGTATGCCAGTTTGCTTAGTATAGTTTAGATGGTAATGTTTATTGTGAATTACTCTTTTGGAAGCTCTGTACTTATATTTAATGATAAATAATATTATTGAGGTTACTTAATTAGATCAATATTTCCGTTTTCTGCTACTTTTTTATTCGGATATTTATCGTTAAAGGTAATAACTCTAGGTAATTACAAGTTATTTTTTATTTTTACTGAAATTACAAGTTAATTAGTATTGAATGCATTACTAGTAACACATAGTTACTTAATTTTGGAGGCGTTACATAAACCAGTTGGTACTTGCGTCCATGTTGCGTCCAAAAAAACGACATGTCATGTCAAGTTCTTTCACAATTCGACAAGTGTCTACCATGCCAAATCATTACATCCGCATCATTTTAAAAAATAAATAAACTAAATAAAAAATACTTAAAGCTAATCAGTGCCCACCACGTGTCTCCTATGCCACATCATTCATTCATGTCAACCACGTCATCATTAATTAAAGAGTAATGCTACATTTCTAATTTTTTTTCCAACTCCATCCAACTTTGTACATTTTGGCAAATATGGGCTCGACAAATGCACAAGCAAACTCTTTTTTTTAAAAAAAAAAAAAAAAAAAATGCTACATATACAAAGTTGGATGGAGTTGGACAAGAAAATTGAAAATGTAGCATTACTCTTACTCTAATTAAAAGAGAAATGCTTGTTGTCCAACTTCATCCAACTTTGCATATGTAAACAAAAATGGCTCCCACAAATACAAAAACAAACTCTTTAAAAAGAAAATAAAAGAAAAAAGCCATACATACAAAATTTGATAGAGTTGGACAAGAAAGTTGGAAATGCAACATTACTCCCTCACAAATGCAAAAACAAACTCTTTTTTTAAAAATAAAATAAAATAAAATAATTCACATATACAAAGTTAGATGGAGTTTAACATGTAGCATTACTTTAATTAAAAATAAAACAATAAGTCAAAAACCAAAAACCAAAAACAAAAAAAAAATGGTTGCAAAATAAATAAAAAGACTCAGGTGAGAGGGGAGCGTACGTTTGAGCTCGTATTAGATCTCGTTTGCGGAGGAGCATGAGTTGATTTGCGCATTTCGAACATGTAATTTATGTGTTGGGCTGTCTGAAAACAAGAGTTTTACTTTTGTGTGATTTTGAGAAAGGGTTGAAGATGATGGAGTAGGAGGGGCTTTGGCTGTTTGGCAGATGAAAGAAGAATAAAAGGGTTCGACTTTAGAAGCCTACGTTAGTCCAATTCATTTGTTACTATCTTTGACTCAAACGGCTGCTTGAAAATTCAAGGAGAGGGCCGGCAAGTCACGTCAAGGAATGAATTTGTCAAAGGAAAGGGGGCAATAGAAAGCATGTTTTTTGAGCAATGGGTGATGTACCAGTCAGCCAATTACCAAGTTACGAAAACTTTTGCCTCATATCAGCGATATGCTCAAAGTTTAAGTTAAAGTTAAAGAAAAAAAAAAGACTAAGCATATAAGAAGATCTTAATCTCCTTTATTTTATTTTTTTTTTAAATCAAATTATCTACATGTACGTTGTACAGCAGATCCATTATCAAGATAAAAATAAAGAATTAATGCAATTTAATAAATCGCTATACGATTGTCGTGTGACAGTGAAAATCAGCCTTTAAATCAATAAGAACTTGTAAAAAAGAAAAATTAAAAGTTGGTTCTCACTGCCATGTCATCACAGTTATATGATAGTTGCGTAATAGTTTACTAATCCGTTTGGATTTGCGATTTCAAAAATAATGATTTTAAAATGTGCGATTTGAAAAGATAATTTTTAAAAACGTAGTTAAGCGTTTAGTAAAATCGTAGTTTGATATTTAAAATTACAGTTTAACCTTTAAAATTGTATGTCAAAACGTAGAAAAATCGCAATTTTTTAAAAACGTAATCCTAAACGATCAATTTTTTACAATTTGATTTAAAATTGTAATTTTTATCTATAAAATCGCAATCTCAAATACACCCTAAATAGCCTTACGTATTCGAAATAATAATGACCAAATCAATTCCAATACCTCTTACTAAATGTATCAAAGCTGATATATATAATTTATTTATTTTTTTTTGGATGAATATGATATATAGAATTCATAAACTATTTGAGCATCTATATAATTATATATAAAATAAAAAAATAAAATAAAAATCTCGCTATGGTTGATCTTGTTATGAAGACCCATTTCGTAGTAAAATGTTCGGCCTATTCTGGTATACTGCTTGACCTTCCGTGGACCTTTCCTCACTCTTTTGTGTTGTTCAACCACCGTCTATTCTGGCTGCTGGACCATCTTATCTTCATGTATTAAAACTCATTCACTCATTGGCCTCACTGTTGACAACCCCCCACCCCCCCACCCCCCCCCTTCCCAAAAAAGAAAAAGAAAAAGAAAAGAAATTAAGTAAACAAACTTTAACTTCAAAGTAACTTAAAGGATGATATGCAATTAAAAAGAAAAATAACCTTGAAGCGTAGAAAACTGTTAGCAATAGATTTAAATTAATGAAGCTTGGATCAAATCGTTGACATTAACCGGCACTTAATGCTCCAAGCATGTGTTTCTAGCAAGCAAAGTAAACGGTTTCTTATAGAAAAAAAAAATTTTAATTTTGTTTTTTTATTTAAAAAAAATAAAGAAAAATAAAGAAAGGAAACGGTTTCTTAGTAGGGTATGAGAGTTTAAAAAGGGTCAGTTTCGTTTTGGAAAACATCGCCAAGAATAGGTTAAATTGTTTGGAAAAGATTTTAACGAGGTATCCAATATAGACAAAGAAATTCTGTGGATTAAGTCTATTGAGATGATATGTGTTCAAATTAATATGATTCTGATATGTATGTTTAATTATTTAATCTATTAAAAATGCTATATGATTAAAAATATATATGAGAATATATCACATATATTTTGGACATATGTCATCTTAATAGACTGTATTGAAATAATTTTTTTCTAACTCAATTTGGAGGTAAACTTTATCTTAAGTATTCGAAAATTTTAATCAGCTACCAAAAATATAGAGTATGGATCCCCCAAAAGAAAATTAATGCTATTTAGTAGAGCGTTATACGATTTTATACAACTTGAAAATGTGACAATGAAAATCAATTATTTGATGGAAAATCCTAAAAAATCTACTCAAATCCTTCTTTCATCTTCCCAAATTTCACATAAATACAATGGTAATGGTGAAATTTGTAAGGATAGGAGAAGGATTTTAATAGATTTTCTAGCATTTTCCTTATTAAATCAACATTTATAAAAAAGAAGAAAAAATACTAATTTTTACTACCATATCATTTCAGTTGTATGATAGTCGGATAACAATCTACTAAATAGCAGGACTGCCTCGATAGATTTTGAAGTCTAATGTGACAAATTTAGGTGGGGGCATTTTTTTATTGTTAAATAATTTTAATTTTAAATAATTTTAATTTTAATCATTTCTCTCGCTTTTTTCCCTTCTTTTTTTTTCAAACGATGTGTAAAATTCATCTTTGCTACTAGACATTTAATTTTAACATGTTACATATTTTGTATTGAACTACATATAGTTCCTTGGACAGAGTTTTCCTCCAAACTGGGTTGGAGGAACTTCCTCCAACCCTATCTATAAAAATGACAAGTGTCGCATTTGTATGTGAGAAGCACATGCATTTTTTAATTGCAAGGACAAAATGGTATAAGCCACATGCATTTTTTATAAATTTTTTCCAGCTTTGTCCTTGCAATTAAAAAATGCATGTGCTTCTCACATGCAAATGAACACTTGTCATTTTTATAGATGGGGTTGGAGAAAGTTCCTCCAACCCAGTTTGGAGGAAAACTCTGTCCTAGTTCCTTTTATGTAGAATTTAATTACAAAATTTAATTTATTCTAACAATTATTTTAATGAAATGTTTGTTTTAAGTTCAGGTGAAATTATGAGTTTAGTTACTGTTTTAAAGGTGCCATTAATATGACTTTCTTTTTTTTTTTTTTCCTTATAAAATCTCAATATATTTGGATTCAATTCTTTTGTAATTATTTTTATCATAATTGTAGCCTTAATTAAAGAAAATTGACTAGCTTTTTGTCTTAATTGGGGCCTTAAAAGTTTTTTTTTTTTTTTTTTTAAAGTTATAAAAGGAAACTTAATTACACTATTATTATTCAAGGCCGTATTTTATTGGAAGCCTTAAGCGATTGCCTAATTCGTCTAAGCATTTAGCCGGCCTTACTAAATACATAAAATTTAAGAGAAATACTAATTAGTAAACTGGTATACGACTTCCATACAATTAAAATAACGTGACAATAAAAATCAACAATTAATTTTTTTTTTTTGCAAAGTCCTTTTTAATCTAATGGTTAATTTTTAGTGTCACATCATTATAATAGTATAAAAGTCGTATAAGAATCTTCCTAAATGGCATTAGACCAAATTTGGATGCCAAAACAATGGGTAAGCCAAGTGGGAGGGTAACTCAAAAGCCCCACCAGTAATGCATGTGTCACAGAGTTGCTGTGACCAAAACCATCATGCGAAGAAGAAGGAAAAGAATGGGGAAAAAGACTTTTATGGCACACAAGAACATGTAATTCCCTAGCGACAGAGAAAGAAAAAGACAGAATGGACCACCACTTAGCACATACACAAAACCTTACTTTTTTTCTAATCAAACTGCAATGATCAAATAAAGAAATTAACACCACATGATTTAATGACTTTCAAAAGTCTAAACACCAAACACTCCTGAGATCCCGGAGTGGACAAATCAAAGACATTTTCAGAAAAATAAATGAATGAATTAAAAAAAAAAGAGAAAAAAAGAAAGAATAAAAACGTAGTGTTGGTTCTGTCCCTCTCTCTCTCTCTCTCTCTCTCTCTGAGTGTGCGTCTTTTAATGGAGAGGACGAAACTCTTAAATTCCATCCCAGCTTCACAGTTCTCAACATTCTCTGTGCCTCCTTTTTGCAGCGCGATTCCCGAGGCCGATTCCTCTCGCTCTCTCTCGTCTGCAAGGTTCGGAATTCGAAAGCTTCTTCATATTTCGCAAACCTCTTTCTCAGCTGTTGCTTGTTTCCGTGGAAACCGTTTTTTTTTTTGTCCAAATGAGAATTGTTTTCCCGGGGATTATATTCCGTGGAAACGAACGGAATTCCTTTTCGATTTCATTTTTTGTTTCGCTGTGTTGATCTGTGGTGGAATTTGATGGTGTTTGTGCTTAGAATTGCGAAAATTGTATGACTCTGTGTGTGGAGTTTTGCTCTGTGTTGTTGTGTAAGAGTGATGGATCTGTTTCCGGTTTTTGGCAATTCTTCTTTGCGTGTTTGTGTTATTCATCTCAGAATATTTCTTTCGCTTTTTTGTACTTTTGGTATATTGTTGAATTTTGTGGATTTCAGGATTTTTTGAGTAGATGTAGGATCTTTGACTGGAATTACATTTGGTGGTTGGATGAGTGGATCAGTTTTAGTGGCAGTTTGGTCAATGTAAAGCACCTGCAGGTCCAGGGTTCAAATCATTGAGCTGAAATATTGAAATTGTATACAAATTTGGAATGAAACTTGATTAAAAATTGTATAAGCGGGTTTGAGTTTGTTCATGGTTTGATTGATTGGTAAAGACGCCAATTTTGAGAAAACCAATCAAACTACGAACATTTGGAAGATCTCCAAACACTATTTATTAGATTCGTTGTGAGAAATTGAATGTATCACTAAGGAGTATCTGTTATAGAACCTGAAGCATTTTGGAGTTTTTCAAACAAATCTGTAAAATGAAAAAGTTTGTTCGTGCTGCACAATGGCCTCGAATATTAATTTTGTGGAACTGCTATTGTCTACCTACACAATGGCCTTGAATATAAAAAAAAATCGAGAACCAACTGCTGATCTCACATGTTGTTGACATAAGCTGTTGATTTAAAAAAAAATGTTCATATGGTTTAAGAAGAGATTTTTAAGATTTCTTACTTAAAGGTTTCATAAATCTGTATATATTGATGTCATGTTACAAAGAACTCTTTGTTTTCTCTACAAGGTAGCATTTGTTACCTGCAAAGAGTTTCCTTTGGTTTTGTTTTATTCTAACTTTTTGGGATAACTTGTTTCCTAATGCAGATAAAGTTGTTGCCTTTGATATTCAAGCGAAAAATCTGCTTCTATGAAGACTGAGAAAATACTGGTGACAAATTCAATAATAGAGAAAATGACTTCAGCAAAGATGGCTGATAGGAAGGCCATGCTTGATACTGCTTCATGGATGTTTAATGTTGTCACATCTGTTGGAATAATTCTTGTCAACAAAGCATTGATGGCTAAATATGGTTTTACCTTTGGTATGTCACTTGTGATTTTTTTTTTAATACAATGATTTGATTAATTTTTCTCCTTTGCATTACTTACCTAACAAATCTTGCCCTTTATGCCTTGAATATTTTATGATTTGGATACAATCAGTCATGCTGTGTGGTCTGTTTTCTTTTTGACCTTCTTAAAGAAGAAGAAATTGGGGAGAATTCTTGTTATGAACTTTCTGGATAAGTAAAAAATTAATTAATTATTTTGAATTTAACATAAACAATGCTGGAGTGGATATTGGTTTTGCTTTAAGACTTTTGTAAGTTGAAGGTTTTAAAGTAATATTTACTTAAATTACAATTTTTTAACAAGGCATGTACTTGTGTGCCTCTTGTTTATTCATATCTTTTATTTCCTCCTTTTCACCTTCCTTAAGAAAAATCATAGCATAAGAGGCCTTCCACTGACTTTTGGGCTGATGTTGCCTCCATAGTTAAATAACTTCCACACTGAAGGGCAACAACAAAAAGATATTAGATATTGTTGGTCTTTCCATTGATTGTTAAAAAAAATGACATCATTTGCTAATGCGAGGAGTGTGGTTTAATTTCTTTACTCTGATTGAAAATTCCTCAATAACATTATGATTAACATTGCTAATCCTATGATGAGATCCCTAGGATTGATTAGCAAATGGTGAAATCTATTATTTCAAAGGAAACAACCTTTGGCAGTTCCAATGATGGGGATAGGAAATTTTGTCTATGAGATGTTCACTTTAATTTGTTTCAAATCCATTTTAAAGCTTGATCAAATCAAGTAGAAAGACCCAAGGGCGCTTGTTGTTGAAGATTTTGATTTTTTTTTTCTTTTGTGATCGGTAAATTTCTCGAAGAGACACAAAACCTTCTTTTTGGCTGAAGATGGCTTCTGAAAGATGAAATATGTTGAGATACACTGTTTTAGGATTATCTTAGGAACCACTCTTGCTCTGATTACATTTGTATTTATTGTCCATGAAAGTTGCTTGTATAATATGGTAGACATTTAAAAAGGTTGCCTTGGAATGAAAAGTTTCTTTCAATGACATCTTTAAGTCTTTGGGATTAAATCTCTGATAAAACTTTGCAAAACTGGTAATCTGATTGAAAGATGATTGGTCAAGAGTCCTTGGGATTTGTTTATACTTGTATATTTGGTATAAGGAAATTTTGTTTGTGATTTATTTGATTCCATCTGAAAGTGAATCCTTTGAACACTTTGATCAGATACATAGATACTCTGATGATATACCCGTAAACCCTCCAAAAAACATAAAAAATCTTGAAGCATCAGTTCATTGTCAATTACAATGACATTTTTCTGACGTATTTTTCTTTCTAGTGTTGTGTCCCCCCACAAATGGGGCTTTATCCAACTCTTCCCTGATTGGCCATTGAAGGGAAATAATCCATTTATCGGACAGGTTTGACCTAGGGTTTCTCTGTTGTTTCATTCTGACTTGTAGTTTTTACAAGGCGCTAAGTACTATTTTGGGGGTGCATTTTGGTCAGAGTAGAATTGGATCATGGCTTTGAGAACTCGTTGTAAATGCTCTTATTTACAAGTTACTTTGAAGGTTGCACCAGGTAGCCTCATAGGAATTTGACATTAATTTATAGAGAACTGATCTATGGCCAGCTGGTATAAAGCAATCTTTAATTATAATGGATTGTAGTTGTTATAGCTTAACCCAAATAGTTGACCTAAGGCTTGCTGGTTTTTATATTGGTCATGATGATGGATTCTGAAAAAGCTTAGGAACCCTTGTCAAAGATGCATAGGCAAGCCAGGAAGTTGGAAATTATCTTTGAGACCTCTGCATCTACCCATACTGTCCGAGAAGAGAATAAACTCTTATGAATAAATTTTTAGCCATATGCTAATCCACACTTTTGTACAACATAAGAATTTCTTGAGGAAGGGCTTGTGTACAGAGCTTTCAACAAGATAATTCTGCCAAGATGGAATCTAATTCATATTTGCTTATGTTCTAATAAAAATATATTTTGTTCTTATTTATAGATTGATACTTTTGATGAAACAAAACAAGTTGCAGTAAATTGTTCATGAATGGTTGCAAACCTGACATTGTATTCTATATAATGCCTCCATGCAGCTACAACATTAACTGGTCTGCATTTTGCCACAACAACCTTGTTGACCGTTGTTCTTAGGAGGCTGGGATATATTCAGGCTTCTCATCTACCGTTTTCTGAACTTCTGAAATTTGTTTTATTTGCAAATTTTTCCATAGTGGGGATGAATGTGAGTTTAATGTGGAATTCTGTGGGATTCTATCAGGTCAGTTTTCGTTAAGTTTTTTTGTTCACTTGTTTGTCGTGAAAATTTTAGAAAGTATAATTTATATTTTCCTTTTCAATTTTCATCGTCAGATTGCAAAGCTGAGTATGATCCCAGTATCTTGTTTTCTGGAAGTTGCCTTGGACAAGGTGCGATACTCAAGGGACACGAAACTTAGCATAATGGTAGTCCTCCTTGGTGTTGCAGTCTGTACTGTTACTGATGTGAGTGTCAATGCAAAGGGGTTTATAGCTGCTTTAGTAGCAGTTTGGAGCACTGCGCTGCAGCAGTATGTAAGTAATTCTTTGTTGAACCCATGATACTTTATAGAGATGGCATCATGTGCGAATGGATTAGGGGTGGTAAAGTAAGTTCTGGGGCTAGGCTGGTTGTCATATGTCCATTATGTTTGTATTCTTTGCATGTATTTCTTTCATATATGTGTGTAGAAAGACATGCAACCTCATATATGCACATGGTCATATACATGTGTTGTTCACATTATTTCCCTATTGATAATTTGTTGACCAAACTATATTAGTTTCTTGTGTTTAATATGGGTAGGGTTTTCACATTGCTGATTTGGAATGATGTTGGTATCATAATGTAAATTACAAACTGAAGACTAGATTGAGTAGTGTTGGTTCATTTAAAATGTCACAGATTTCTAATCTTACTTATAACCTAGAATATATAACATTGTTTGGATTATTATGCTTTTGCAGTATGTACACTATCTTCAGCGGAATTATTCTCTCGGATCTTTCAACTTATTGGGGCATACTGCTCCAGCACAGGCAGCATCCCTGCTAGTATTAGGGCCCTTTCTTGACTACCAGTTGACTGGTAAAAGGGTTTATGCATATGACTACAGTCTCACGTCTATTGTAAGTTTCTTTTCCTTCTCTTTTAGTCAGAATTATATAAATTTTGGTTGGCATGATGAGGTGTACTTTTCTAATATACAACCGTGACATATGGGAAATTTTCCAACATCACACATATCACTCTATGACCTCATTCTTCTGCCTATGCCTTTATATGCATGTGAGCATCAATATATTTTTATGCTTAGTTGCAAGTGCTTTTACCCATATTTGTGCTTGTACTTGGATCTTATGCTTAATATGTTCTTGATCTGAGTATTGTGGTTGGTAGCCTAACTTAGGGGTTGCATACTTAAATAAAGCTCATTGAATGGACAATTAAGAATTGAAAGGACCCTTGGTCAAATGTGGTCAAGGCTTGACCAATTAAAAGAGCAATCAAGGAGCAAAACCAGAACACTGAAAAAAATTGCCCTTAAGACGTATCTAAAAGTGTCCTATGTCAGTCTTCAGATAATCCCAATAGGACACTTAACAGGTCCTACAGGAAAGTCCAAACATCATTGACAGAGGCCCAAAATAGTTCCTTACATAAATTCTGCAAGGGGTGCTTACTGTTGGAATAATGGGTGAAAATAGGTCAGAATGACTAGTACTGTTCTTTATGCCACCACATTAGTTACCAATATCACATTGACTAAGACTTTCTGTTGTATATTTTTCACACTGACACATTTTTCTTATGGAAGGTGGGAAATTCATCCTTTTTATTGCAAAGAGGGATAAGTTGCCTGTCTTATTAAAAGCAACATGCTTCTCCTTTTGGGAAAGAGCATATTGCTTATGAAAGGTAGTCTCTTCATTAGGTATGAGAGGGAGGTTCAATGGTATTGTCCATGAGCTAGCTAGTCTCATCTCCTATAACCTCATTTTTTGTGCTTTCAAGACAAAGGGTCCTCTTGAGGTGAAGGTAATTTATGTAGATTTTTAATGTGAAAATGATACTTAATTCTTATTATCCTAGCTTAAGCATGCTCTGCGTGCCACATGGTGTGGTGTTTTTTAAGACAGTCCTAAAAAGATTTATACAAGTATAATCGTGATGCGGTCACGTGGCATCACAGTTGTATTACCTTTCTCCTGGAGACCTTCCTTTCAAGTGACATATGATAGGTTATAAGGTCTTTTCTTCTTCCTCCATTTGCCCTTCTCTAGGAATTTTTCAAATTGTTTGAGGATCCCTCTCAAGTGCATGACATGGGTGCTTCTTTCCTACTTTATTCCCTAAGCTGATATTTATCTATATATAGTATAAGCCATTTGGAAGCCATATCTGAATATAGTTTCGACTAATGACATTTTCTTTAATTTCAAACTCTAAAAGGAGAATAGCAGTTTAATCATGCTTCCTTGAAAATCTATCCCCATTTCAAACTGTCCCCATTTTGTTTGGGATATTTTGGTCTTTCTTGTCATTTGGGGATATATTGTTACAATTATAACAAATTAGGATGCCAAATGCCCAAATTCAAAGTTTGGTGGGGGTGTACAGTAAGTGTGATAGTTTGGGGTGTTAAAATTATAATTTTCCAAGTCAGTGTTAGAGCATCAAAGGTCCCACTTTAACAAAGTTTCTTAGAGCATCAAAGGTCCCCCACTTTAACAAGTCAGTGTTAAGACAAAACATTTATAGTCCAATCCATAAACAAGAAATATGGTCATGGAATAGCTTGGCTGCCTCATATGCTATATATGGGGAAATATATTAATTGCCTCTAGGTTTTTTTTTTAAAAAAAATATCTATGTGAAAAAACCCTTACAATTTGGAGGTCATCTAGTTGACAGCCAAAATTTGAAGATTAATATGACTCTTAAACATGCATTTAGAAGAAAGAAATGTGATTAAAAGAGAAGAATGATTGTTCAAGGGAGAGGGAGAGCTCATTGTCATATAATAACTATCTATCATATTAATATTTTTGCGGAGCTCATCGATAAATATGTGTCCAGTCCTCTCCACACCATCATGCTTGCCAAATGTCAATATGGTCAGGAATTATTATCCTATTTATAAAATTCCTAAAATTATAATCTTTTTTTTTTTTAAAGAAACTCAAATTATGAGTTTATTGAATAGTAAATGATTTATGATTAACCTGAAATTAGGCATGTAAGACAAGCTCAGAGAGAAAATGTAATCCAATAGGTTTGACAAAATATTAACCTAATGAAATCATCTCATATTATGACATTAACAAAGTGTTACAACAAGTCTGTCTTGATCTGTTACACGAGTTTGTCTTCATCATGACCCAACACTATTACTTTTTTTTTTTTCTTTTTGGAGTTTTTTCCCATATGACAAGTTTTGAGTTTTATCTATGCGTTAAAAAAAAAAAAATCATTTAAACAAATGCACATCCTAACCCACCCCTGCCCCACCCCCCCCCACCCCCCCTCCAGAAAAATAAGAAACAAAAAATGGATTTTTTTTATATATATATAAATTAGCCTATAATTTGCTTTGTATTTCATGAAAAGTTGCTATATTCAAACATGCTTCAACTTGAAATGTTTCCTTTACCTGGCACTCACATATGGAGTGTCCATTATGACATTTCCTGTCTGTATCACAAGGCAAGAGTCACCAATCTAGTCAATTTTTGTCATTTCTTTTTGATGGATATGAGGGATTTATGAAGCAAATATCAAATTAGTTTCTCAATCTTATCTATCTAGGCAAGTATACCATCTATGCGGATCTATGTCACTCACTGTAGCTCCAAGCATGTAAAGTTGTCTTGGTGAATATTCAAGATTCTTATCAAATTTCTTTAACCCTCAATGATTTCTAGATTGACTCTCTCTCTCTCTCTCTCTCTCTCTCTCATTAATACTTATTATGCCAATTGTGGTTTTAGAATGAATCGGGATTCATAAAGTCAATACGAACTGCCAAGAAAAAGATAAAGCCTACAATAAATTACTTGCAATTTATTTTTTACCTTGCTATGGACCAAACATGCAAAATTCAGTATATTTATAAAAGTGTTGATCTTTCTGCGTTTTTGACAGTGCCCCGGAGAGTTTTTCCTAATTCTTACTTCTTCATTTTACTTGTAGAGCCTAAGGACATGTTTGGTACGAGGAATGATTATTCCATGGAATAGCCTTTATCAAGTATGGAATGAGTGTAACGCATTAGCCTTGAAATAGTCATTCCGATAGTCATGAATGAATAGTTATTCCTTTAATTGAGGGAATAACTATTCTTTTTAACTTAAGATGAATGACTATTTCCTCAATTGAAAGAATAGTCATTACATCGTGACAGTTGGAATGGTTATTCCAAAGCTAATTCACTATACTAATTTCATTCTTAATAAGGGCTATTCCAAGGAATAGTTATTCTGCGTACCAAATATAACCTAAGTAACATGGCAAATTGCCTTGCAGTGGTCCTCAAGAAAGGAATAAAGCTATATGTGCCCAGTACGGGTGTACATACTGATGCGGATGCGGTTATTTGCAAGATTTGCAGCCGCATCTACAAAATGCGGATATCACTTTTAGATATCCGCATTCGCATCTATGTCATGTTTTTCTTAACCGCATCCGAACGGTTATTAAATGCAGTATTTTAAATGATTTTGAAAATAATTTGGGCCGGTTTTTAGTGTTTTGTTCTTGTTTTAAATTTTATTTAAGCACTACTGAATTTTGAAATATATTGATTTCACATTACTTTTTGCCTTTTGGCCCAAGTGTTACACGAAAAAGCAACACAGCCAACCAAACTATCTACAACACCTACTGCACAATAGAAAATATATATACATATAAAATATATAACAGCTTCCATATACCATAAAACGGCTATCCACATCTTCATATGCTTTTGTTAACCGCATGTACGGATAGTGGATACACCCCTAGTGCCCAGGGAATGAATGTGTTGTATGGCTGGTGCACATATGCACACACACACCATGTATCTATGTGCGCATTTATGTATGTGGGTTGTACGTGCTTATATATGAATGGTCTGTGTATCCTTGGATGATGAGTGGTTGACATACATAAATGCACATGAATATCTTTATATTTTTGTAACATGCATGCCACAAATATTTCTGAAAATGAGAACTTTTACCTTATCCCTTGCTGCTTTTCAAATGGAGGACCATGGTAGAATGGTCCTACTTGTTACAGGCCACACATGTGCATGTCCATATACCTGTGTGCAGATACATTTTTGGTTACAGCTAGTTGTGCCTGGAGTAAATGATTTGGGCCACTTTTGTTTGCCTGCAGTTATTCATAATTCTCTCTTGCACCATCGCGGTAGGGACCAATCTCAGTCAATTCATCTGCATAGGCAGATTTACAGCTGTGTCGTTCCAAGTGCTTGGACATATGAAGACCATTCTTGTGTTGATTTTAGGTTTCATTTTATTTGGGAGAGAGGGTCTCAATTTACATGTAATTATGGGTATGATCGTTGCTGTTATCGGAATGGTCTGGTATGGCAACGCCTCCGCCATGCCGGGAGGGAAGGAACGGCGTAGCCATTCAACTCTAAGCAACAAATCGCCCAAACATGGTGGCTCATCAGAGTCCGACGACGTGGATGACAAGGTCTAGATTTCAGTGAAAAAGTCTACATTTCAGTGAAAGGTTGAAAACCTTTAAAAAAAAGAGGGGGGATGAAAAAAAAAACGAGCATTTTAGTTAGCAGATCCAGGCGTCTCTTTGCACCCAGGAGATCCCTCAATTACTATAAATTTTTCTCATAGTTCATATTGTTCTTGAAAGAAAGGAATGCTGTTGAAGGGGGTGCAATTTCCCCATTAAAATTACATTGTTTCACAGATGCTGTCCATTGTAATTTATTTCCTTATAAATTTCAAGCCATTTGCTCTTTTTTGTTACCCGGTCCATCATTTTTTTTTTTTTTTGTTAATTAAAGGAGCTCCTTTGTTTGTTAACCTATATATAATTTGTTATTTTCTTTGCGATGGGCTTGAATAAAGATACATGTTATTAAATTCATCGGCTGGAAGATTGGGCCCATGTTTCGAAATTATTATGATGGAAGTACATCCTGTGGTGTGGACCTTGCCCTTGGGAGTCTTTTTCTAATGCAGCTTTAACCAACAATCCTCTATACTTCTGCACGAAAACCAAATTCGTTTCTTCACGTATCTTTTAAGCAATTTCTTCTTCTTTTCTTTTCCTTTTGGGCTCTTAAATTGAAAAAGGGTGGGCTTTTAGATTAGAGGAATCCTTAATAACTGAGCAAACTCAACCTAAATTTAATACAAAATTAAAGAATTATAGTTGAAAGGTTTGACTCATTTAATTAAATAAATTAAGTTATAATTAATTTATACAGTCTTAAAACATTTTCATCCGATTCCTTAGTCTTTACTGTAGGGATTTTCCTACTTTGAAGAGCTAAAATGGATTTTGGACCATTTTATTGTTTCCATCCGGCTCTCTACTTTGAGAAAAAAAGTAAGGAGCATAAAATGGCTTTCTACTAGTAGGAAGCTATTTTACTTTCTACTCTTCTTTTTTATAATAAAATATTAATTTCTCTCTTCAATTCTTTGATTTTTTCAATTTTATTTATTGGAAAAAGAATAAAAAAATTCTTAAAATATTAATATTTAAATGAAAAAATCAAAGTAGATTCTTAATTTAGGGAGTCAGATTTAGGTATTTAGAAAAAGTGGCTCTCAAAGGTATGAAAAACTAATTTTACTCTCTATTTTGAAAGTAGGGAAAACTAATTTTACTCTCTATTTTAAAAATAAAAATAAAAAGCCGAATGAAAATGCTCTTATATCATATCTCGACTCGACCAAAACTTGACACACGAATATGAGTTGTCCCCCTACTCTAGAGTCTACATAGCTTTTTGTAGGTTCACTTATTGCGGTCCTAAGTTAGGAACAGAGTTGGATCTGCGTCTTTAAAACAACTTCAACCACTGGGATCTCCTCTCTTCAGGTTCCAAACAGAGAAATAATAGAACATCTGGGAGAGGCAGAACTGCAATAAATCTCTTCTTTTTTTCTTTTTCTTTTTTCGTTTTTTGTTAGTAAAAAATCTCATCTTGAGACCTGGGCAACGATGCTTTAATGCAAACATTAAATATTTGGTTCTTGTAGACATTTACGGCATTTGATTTTGATACCTTTATCACCTGGGGCTGAAATCGCAGGCTTCTCTCGAAATCCGAATCATGTTATTTTTTTTATTTTTTTTTTTTTCCATTCTTTCTATCAACAAGTTTCAAACATGTTTTCTTACTTCAGGAACCATAATAATACAATGACTATTTTTGGCTTCTGATGAGCAATCACCCCATTAGAGTCATTAGATTTTTTTTTTTTAAAAAAAAAAAAGCTAAATTGTTAGTATTATTGTTATTGTTGTTACTATATATCTCCCTTTGTGAAAGGGAAACATTTAAAAGATGCCTATTTTTCAGGGCTCTGATTTTTGAGGTGTGAGATTGATGAGATGCACTGATTACAAGTGTTGGGGTTGAATAATAAAAATGATGGAAATGGAAACCAAAAAAAAATTCAGAAATAGTGGGCAGAGGCTTCCAAAAAAAAGGAGCATGATGTTCAGGAGTGTCGAAAGTTTGGTTAAATTACAGCTGCATTTGGGCCCCGCTTTTTGTTCCTATGTGTCTTAAGCGTGATCTACCCATTACGGCCTAAACTTTCGGTGAGATGACCCAATGACCCATTTCTCAGAACTACTACATTGATTTCCCTGTTTCGTTTTTTTTTTTTTTTTTTTTTCATCCCTTCTATAAGTTACTACCATTAGTTATTGCCACGTACTACTAATCAGCTGACAATGATAGTATGCTTTTGAGACACTGTTATCTAGCAGTATTAATTTTTGTTAGTGTGGTAGAACAGTTATGGTTTGTTTGGGTTTACGATTTTAAAAAATTTAATTTTAAAATGATGATATGATTTTTTAAAAAGTTCAGTTAAGTGTTTGACAAAATCACAATTTAGTTTTTAAAATTGTAAATTATCAAAAAAATACTCATTGTCTAGATAATGAGATTTGAAAAGGCATATTTTACAAATTAAGTTGTAGGAGTTCCTACAATCAAGCTTCTAAAAGAGTCACGTTTAAAAGCTAGACATGTCACTTTTTAGAGACTATATTGTACGAACTCCTACAACCTAATTTGTATAAAAATTTTGTTCGTAAAAAAGTGTTAGTTCTAGTATTGTGTGTTGCGTTCAGATTATATTAAAACATAAATAAAAAATTGGGAAAAGTTCACATACTTCCCTCAAACTACTATCCAATTGACAATGTCCCCCCAAACTTTTAATTGTGACAATGTCCTCCCCTAAGGACGAAAATACCCTTAATAAAATAAAAATAATAATTTCTTTAAAAAAAAAAACTAAACTAAAAATTAAAAAAAAAAAAAAAAAACACTACAATTTTATAAGGCTAGAAAAAGACTAAAGCTAAAAATAAAAAATAAAAACAAAAACAAAACAAAATTAATTTTTTTAAAAAAAAAAACTACAAACAATTGAAAATTGCAAGAATAAAAAAAAATTATAAACATTTTCGTTAAAAAATTATATTTATTTTTTTAAAAAAATTTTATTATTATTTTATTATATTATTATTATTATTTTCGAATTCATAAGGGTTAGAAAAAAACTAAAACTAGAATTACTATATTATATATATATATATATATATATATTATAATAGTAATATATCTATGTATATAATATAGTATATAGATATGACTGTATATACTAGTGTATATATAAATAAAAAATAAGAAGCATTCCACCTAATTAGCCAAATTCAAAATTTTAAAAAAATTATAAAGATTTCGTTTTAAAAAATTATTTTTTAAAAAATAAATTAAAAAAATGTATTTAGTCTTATTAAAAAATTTGTAGCCGTTATTTTGTCGTTTTTGTTATTAGTGGGAGACATTCGTCATTTGATGTAGTAGTTTGGGAGGAATAGTATCACAATCTGAAGTAATTTAGGGGGACATTGATCAGATTAGGAGGTTCAGTTTGAGAAAAATATGTGGATTTTCCCTAAAAAATTATATAAAACTAATTGAACGAGTCAAACATTCAACTCTAATTCATTAATTTTATATTAAATTTATGTCAAATTCACAAATCATGTCAAAAATTATCCGTTAGGCTCACAACAACTAAAGATCTATAAACATTGGGTTTGTTTATGCTCTCATGAGTCATGAGTCCCTCACTCATATGCACACACACATTCATGAAAATCGTAGCCAAATAATTTGGTAGGGTCATCTCTAGCTCGTGTGGCACTGATTTACATTCTCATTTCTCGCATGTACTTTCTATTTGATACAAAGAAAGACCAAAAAGAAAGTGAGACCCACACCCCCTCTCCCCAATCCAACATACCCACAAAATTAATCATAATCACCTTTCCATTAACTTTGCATTTCCTTTCTCTCCCCCAATCCTGCGCACCCATATCTTATCCTACATATATTTTCTTCAAATAATTATTTTATTATTAATATTTTTTTAAACTATCGATTGTGTTAATATTTTATTTAAATGACTTTAGTGACAAAAATACTTTGCAACAAAATTTTAAAAAAAATTCTTAAAATTATATATAAAAAAATATTTAAAAATAATAATAAATAAACTAAAATAATAAACCAAAAAAAAAAAAAATCCAAGGGGGTAGCTCCCTTGATTTTTTTTTTAAAATTTTTTTCGTTTTTTTTTAATTTAATTTTGTATATAGAAAAGATGTACCCTTAACTACCACTCCTTATTTTTTTATAATTTAATTTTTTTAGTTTTAGCCTTTTTTTATCAAAAAATTAAAAGGCTATTTTATCTTATTGAAATTTTTTATGATCTTTTTAATCATTTTTTTTTTTTTTTTTAGTGAGAATCTGCCAAATTCCATTAATAATAAATCAGTGAGCATAAAGCTCTTACATAAGAAGCTTAAACCGCAGATTAAACAGATAGCACAAACGCTATGAAATACACAGCCATAGACTGGACAAAAGCATCTAACAATTAAAGAACTGTCTATGAATACAACCACCACTAACCCAAGAACAACTCCAGAAAAGGAGCAGATCTGTTCAGCTGACTAGATCTAAGGTTAGATCGGGACATGATAGCCCGAAACGCACTCCTTTATTCCAGGTCGTGAGAGTGATTCTCCCCAACCCAAATCTACTCTCCTCGACCCTAAAGGGCAGGAGACACACACTCCTCTGTTCTCCTTGATCAAAGAACCAGGACGACAGACAAAATACAAGAAAATTAAAGAAAACAGAAAATAAATGCAAAATATAAATCCACAAAGCAGATCTACCGACTGAAGGCGGAGCGGAGGGTGGTGCCGACGTGAGGTGGTGGAATTCTTCCAAGTTTACAGATCTAGTTTTGAAAAACCAGATTAAAAAACTCGAAAGAAGTAGATCCGGCCTGTGAGCATCAAGAGAGGTGGAGACCGGCCACCACGTGGTGGAAGGGGAGTCGATAAAGTTGCTTGTGGAGAGATCAGCCTCCAAAGAGGAGGAAAGACCACCAAAAGAGCGGTGCTGCCTACGAAGGCAAGAAGAAAAGGGGAGAGGAGGAAGGGGGAGGGTGGAGGAGGGAGCGATATTCCCTCATCCGCCCAAAACATCGGGAGCGTCTAAATTTTCTGAGAGAGAGAGGAGAGGAAAGGGAGGCGGCTAGTTATCATTTTTTTTTACCTTATGACATTGACATTTTTTAATAATGTAAAAAGATCCATATAATTGGTGGTTTTAAGCACATTAATAATGACATAATAGTTTAAATGAATATGTATATTTTTTTAAAAAGAAAGAAAAAAAAAATTGCATATAAGGAACAATGAAATCTTAACTCACTCATAAAACGGGTCCCACAAACCCACCAATAATTGCCTACGCGTGTTTGTGCACGTGTGGTGTTTCCTTAGAGTCTTTTTGGTTGGTTTCGCTTTCTTTCTTTCCCGTTGAGTGCTCCGTGTTAATGCAACTCCCCAACGCATGTTAGCAATAAATAGACGGGACGTTGGAAATACTTAAAAAAAAAAAAAAACCCAATGAAGGTGGGAAATTGCAATGCAGCTAGTGTAACAGTGACGGCCCTGCCCGACCTGTCGGTGACCGAGCAGTCAAACCCGATAAAGCCCCCTCCGTGTGTCATTGGGCCACGTCAGCATTCTGGACATAGCCACGTGTTGATTGCAGCCCCTGGGTCCCCCCCCCCACACCACCTCTCTCTCTCTCTCTCTCTCTCCCCCTCCATCATCAATCATCATCATCATCATCAGCGTCGTCGTCGTCGTCCTCAATCAATCCCCCCCTCCCCCAAAACCCCATCTCTCAATTTTCAGTGCCCCATTTATTCAAAATTGGATGAGAAGCCCATCATGGGCCTGGCCCACCTGCGAAATGATAGCCTGTGTGGGTCCCTCTGCATTACCTTAGTGTGTGTGGGTGTGTGTGAGAGAGAGATGGTGACAGACTGACCGTCGTATCAGCCCCCATCTAAGAAGAATTTTTCAAGTGACCGCGTGACATTTGAGTGAAATCATTTGATTTTTAAGGTGCTTTTTTTCTGCTCGGTAAAAAGAATGGTAGGCGCTTTTACTGACCGACACGTGTCAGTCATCTGCTTGGACGTGCATTGCCATCCATTTGGGGGAGCGAGTATTGTGTGTTGTGCAGTCGAGGGAGTAGGCTGAGCGCTGTTTTTTTTTGTGGTAAATTTTGTATGCGTCGTTAGTATAGATGGGCCTTTTTGGCAATACATTCCACTCCCAATTTCAATTTCACTCCAATTTTTAAAAAAAACATTTACACTTTTTATATCACATCAACTACTTTTTAACAACTTTTTTCACTTTTTATATCACATCAAATATTTTTTTATTACCATTCAAATAAAATATTCACTAAAAAACAAAAAATTTTACTTTTCCATACAAAACATTCCCTCTTAACAATCACATCATGCTACAGTGGAATCACCCAAAAGAGAATAGAATGCTTTGCCAAACAGGGCCGATGATTCACACCTTTCTTTCCTCGACAAGAAAATATCCAAATAACTGTAAAAACGGATTAACCGGTAATTCTTCTGCTGCCTCCCCTAGGCTATTTTCATCGACGGCACATTTTCTACTGTAAGTCAGCTTTAAGGATAGAAACTACTATTTTTATTAGAAAGGGTGTGAAAATTATATTAAATTGAATTAAATTAGAAAGGTGTCTTGCTCAAAACATTCTTTGATTAGTATTGATTTTTTTTTAAAAAAAAGCAAATTGGGGAGGAGTTATAGGAATCAAAATATTAAAAAATAAGTGAACTTTTTATCAACAGACTCAAAATTAATGTTATAGTGCAAATAAAATATACAAATAATAAAAAACGAGTAAAAAAATGACATGGTCCTCTTATTAGGGGCTATATAAAGCGGTGAAAGTATCAAATCATATGACACAATCATAAGTATGTCTATCTTGAAACCCTTCGATCCTACTCGAATTTCTGATTAGTATTGATTGAAAACAGATAATTGTGTTCAACCGGTCATTAATTAAGTTAGCTTTTTCATATAGAGAAAAACATCAAACTTCGGTTTGAAAAATTGCAAAAATCTATGTTGGACATTTTTTCTTTTTAGAATTTCATTGTTTATGATTTGTAGTAAAATTAAGATAATTGAGTACATACCTTACCTCACTCTTTTTTTCATTTTTTTAAATGAAAAAAACATTACCTACGAATTAGATTACAAGAAGTTAATAAGTAATTTAAGTGGAAGGGGCCAAATCTCCTATATTGTAATATTAGCATTGGCAAATCCTTGGAATTATCATAGGTGAAAATAGTTGAAAAGGATTATTAAGCAATATTAAGATATAGATAAACAAGAAAATATAAGGGATAGCTTTACTTATTCTCATGAATTGTCATTTCTTTTATACTGTCCCTCTTAAAATTTAAAGTTTCTTAATTTAGTTTATTGAAGTTTCAATTAATTACAATTTTTTCTATCTGTTATGATCTTTCAGTTAAATTATTTCAAAATTTTCAAAATACAACTATTTTTATTTTAAAAAAATATATGTAAAAAAAACTTTCAAACATTTAGGTGTGGGTATTTTTGTAAATTCCGTAAAATCCTAACTAACGCTTAAATCATTGCAATTTTTTTTTCTAAAAAAATGAGGAATATTTTGAGAATTTTGACACACCTCTGTTAGGATTTAAAGGAAAATCCTAACAGATGGAAAAAAAATTGAAAAAAAAAAAAAACCAAATTGGAAGTTCGATACACTAAATTTAGAGGTTTTGAAATTTGGAAAGATATTGCAAAATATATGACAATTCAAGAAATAAGTGAAATTATCATAAAGTATAATTAAGGACCAAACAACTACAGTCTAAATTAAGCAAAAGAATGCTTGACCTTTTTTTTTGGCCTAAAATGCTTTTTGCCTTAGTTTTTTTAGGTTGTTGGTAAGGTAGATTGGACCAATATGAATCCCAAATTTTTAACCCTAGGAGTGAATGAATTTATGAATACTTGACCTACCATTAGAAGAACAAGAAAAAAAATAAAAAAAACCCGACATAGTTTGATTTTAACTAACGATGGTGTGGGGTTCGTTGTTCAGTAGTGGGATTGAAAATACTGTGTTTGTCAAGCGAGTGTTAGTGGTATATGCAGTAGTTGTAACGCTTACAAAATAATTAATTTTGAGTGTTACTCATAATACTTCCATACTAATTAATTTATAATTAGCTGAATTCACTACCCTAACACTAATTATTAAAGTAAACTATAGCAGAAAGCTGAAAAAATGATTTAAGACAAACTAAAATATCTTTAAATGTTATTAATTATTATCAATACAAACTCAGAGTTTTCAAAGAGAATCACTACAAATTTAACGACTTATATCTAATCTAACCTCTTATTGATAGGGTTGATGCTATTTTGAGGGACTTATAGTAAAACACTGGTGCCTCGGATGTTGCCTTATACCGTCAATTATTAGTAGCTCGACTGGGTTCGATCGCGGGTAACCCACACTATTAATGATATTCGTTCATGGTGACAACCATTAAAACATGGTTACGCTGATCACATTATATAACTATTGGATCCAAAACTAAACAATAAATATAAAATCTTTTGACCTTAGGGACAAGCCCTTATACAAATGTGTCCGTCATCCGTACATGACGATTTACACTTATACGTTCATTAATCATAAATAAGCAAATATTCATTTCGATGCAATTATAAACACTTGTTCAAAAACATTAGGTTCATAATATAATTGCTTAGGAAAAGCACAAATTTGAAGGATTCTCAGTTTAACAATATATTGAATGGTAAAACATTTAACCGTTTTGAAAGCATTAAATTACGTACGATCATTCTCAATCTCAAAAATCTCAACATTCTTGTCATTAGAATTCATATTCTAGCATTAGGCATATGCTACACCGAAAATCTTAAACTTACACAGAACCCTAAGTGGCCATGACCCTCAACATGGTAAGGAGGATAGACAACGATCATATTAATTTTATAGTCAGAATTTAAACTTAATACATCTAATGATATAATATTATTTAAATTTTTAAAAAACTTATTATTAACATAATTGTACACAATTAGATACAATAACTTTATATTCTAGTGAAGAAATAGATGGAATCCATTTTAAAGCATGAGTCATCATTTGATGGTCGCTATCTATGAACAAATTCGTTTTAAGTGTAAATAGGATGATTCGGTAAAGAGAATGTCATCCAATTACGAAAGTAACCCTCAAAGCTTTTTGGTTTTCATCGTCTTCACAGTTAAAACCGTTCCCAAAACAATCACGTTTATCTGCCATGTCACCCAAAAAGCACCTGAAATCATATTTCCCTTTCTGCCCCCTTATGTTTCTCAGATGCCCTCATAAGCATTGTGTAATTTGATGATCTGGCAAAGGAATTACTAGATTTGCAGCAGAGATTTGCAAGACAACACGTGTGGGTCCTCAAGCTCAGCCTCCCTTTTACTTCAACAGTAAAATCTTGACCAGCAAAGCTAAGCAACGGTTAGGATTGAGAGAAACCGTGGGACCCTTGAGTACAGTACCCCATACATATATTTGCGTGCGCGAGGAAAACACCGCCCCACCGGTCCTGATGCGCGTGCAGTCACGAGCCTGCCAGGTTCATGATACGGAGCACTTCGAACCTCGACGCATTTTAACCAGAGCGTTTTTGACACGCACTATAGGACAGGGACAAGGATCCTCTCCCGTTCACTTGAACGGGAGAGGATCCAGTCCTTTATAAGTGAGGGACTTTTTTGTTCAAAAAAAAGTGAAAGGATAAAAATACCCCTCACTTATTCAGAAACAAAAATACCATTCATTTATAAGGGACAGAATACTCTCCGGTTCAAGTGAACTGGAGATGATGCAGTTCCATAGGACGGAGTGGTAGCCATTGAAGATATTTTAATTTCCAGTACCAAAAAACGATAAAAAGTAATTTGTAATCCCAGGTACGAAAAAGATAACAAAATTAAAGTATTGGCAGTTCATAAATCTAGTGGAGTGTACGAAATTTACTCTGTAGTAGTACAATATAATTAATGTATTTCTGTATTTCTTTTTTTTTTTTACTTATTAAAAATAAAAAAAATTGGGTTTTGGTTAAGTGCGGTAAAAAGACTACATAAGACTTTTATAGTTTTTTTTTATTTGATATTTAATTTTATTATCTATTTTTCAGGAAAATTTTGAAATTAAATTTAAACTATTGATAAAATTACAAAAAAAATATTAACCGTTGAAAAAACTACAAAAAGTGCCCTGTAGTTTTTTTAACTGGATAAAAGGCAAACGTAAGTATTTTAAAACTTTTACTTTTCAGGTTACAAAAGTAGATTTGGCTAGCAATCTAGAAAACTATAGTATATGTGTTATAATATTTTAATAGTTTAGATTTAATTTAATTTTATCTATTTTTTTTATGAAAAATTTAAAATGAAATTTAAACAGTTGAAAAAACTATGCATACATGCCTATGTTTCTTTAACAACATCAAAACCAAATCCACAAAAATGATGTTTACATCATTATATGCTTAATTAGAAAAAAAAATCATTATATGCTCAAAATGAATTTCTCTTTGCCGTTGCATATGTTTGGTTAGATTTACTGTCATGTGTTTACTGCATTATGCGCTAGTTTTTTTTTTTTTTTTTTTTTTTTTTTTTTTTTTTTATAAGTTCATTCAAACATAAGGAGATGGGTTACAATGTAAGATCAAGAGGAGTGTGCACTCCAACATTAGACCCATATAGAAACAGTGTTTCAAACACGATTAGGAGAGAATGGGTGCTTCTTGATTCCAAAGAAAACAAGAGATTCCCGGCTCTATCTACCTTGGCCAAAGCCAAGATTTTATCCACATAAAGCGGATTTTAAGGACCAAAACAACAGAGGACAGGGGCATGACACGCCAGGGAGCCTTCCATCATGCCCAAAACAACAACCCGAAGGTTGAAGAGTGGCCACTGTTAAGGGAAATAAAACAACCCGAAGGTTGAAGAGTGGCCATTGTGCGCTAGTTTAAATGCCTAAAAGATAATTTATTTATTTATTTACTTACAAAAAAAAAAATGCTTCAAAGATTGGAGACCTGACATATTTGATCTCATTGTTGTCAAATTTTATTGATTAATAGATTGTATTGAGACCATTTAAGAATTTACAATTTCTTTGAAATTGTGAGAAATTTTTATTTGAAATTGTTGAAACAGTTTCTAACTCCGACTGCACGTGGATCTGAGAACACAGAAAACGTTAGACACAATAGCTTGTCGGAGGTTGCCGGCGGGAGATAGCTCCGATGCCTAAGTCAGTATTTTCATTTTTTAGAATCCTTCTCCAAGAACTCATAGTAGTTTTTAGGTTTTTTGTTACGTACCTTGCATCGAACCTTGTCCCGTTTCTTATATAGTGGTGGATTTCTCGAGGCTCATTAATGAATCTTTGTGGTGGAGCCCTAAATTTCTTATTGTGTTCTATGCCCATGAGATCCATTAATGACCCTTCCACGTGTCACGTGAATATAGGCCCACGTCATCCGAGCCTTTGTCCGCTTGTCATGTCAATCACGTCCTGAAGGACAGGTATACCTCGAAAACATGCGGGAGCAGCAACCAAGGCCGGCTGCCTTAAATGCTAGCTATAAATGGGTCTTGTCCTCTCTCCATCAAGAATCATTACATCTTTTATGCGGGAGCCGAACCTTAAATGATGGGGGAAAGGTCGGTGCGCTAACCGACCTTTGTGACGGAGATCGACGAATATATATGTACAGGTTTGGTCCCCTTATCTATGGGCCGTTTCCAAGAAAATGGGATATGGGCCGACATGGCTGTTTAGGCCCAACCCCCAACAGAAATAATAAAAATCCTAAAATAAGGAAGAATCATTTCACGATATAAATTTTATTTTGTTGTATATGGTACCATGTAATTTTAAATTTTAATTTTTTTTTTTTTAAAACGAGAATTTTTTATATTTCATTGATAACAAATCAAACGCATAAAGCTCAGATAAACACAATACAATGCTATGAAATAATAAAGTCATAGATTTAGACAAAAAAATCTTACAATTAAAAAATTATTTATGACTTCAGCTTCCACTAACTCATGTACAACTTTAATTAAAGAACATATTTATTATGAATAAACTAAATCTAAGATATGAGTAGCCCAAATTTTCACAATCTTTATTATTCTGGTCATGATCTTTCACACTGATTTACTCATTCTCGATTCTAAAGGTCAGGAGACATCATACATCCTCAAGGCCATGACAACAATAACAAAAAACAAATAAAAATATTTAAAATAAACAAATCCCTATAAGAAGCATGATATCATAAACACGCTCCGACACGTAAGACTTAATAGTTGATCGGCGTAAAAATGATAAGAAATAAAAAAATCGGCCTAAACAAATAGATTTGAACTTAAAAAAATTAGATCTACTACAAAATCATCATATCAGAAACAGGATAAAACTTACAGAAAAAATTACCAAACACTGCCATTATAGAGAAAAAAGGAGAGAGAGTGACAAGGAAGCCGTCGTAAGGGTTTTAGCTTTTTGCCAATTACAAATGCTTTCTTTTAAATTTTAAATTACATAATAATGTATTCACAGTATCACAATAAATACAAAATTAAATCCAGAAAAAAAAAAAAAAATCCAGAAAAAATCTAGAATGAAAGAGTTTTGTGATTGGACAAATAGGTCCCAGGCATTTAGGGCGTTTTCCGGTATTTATTGCAGAGTCGTGTTGGTAAAATGGTCTGACCGAAATGCTAGATCTAGTATTAAAAAAAGGCTCTAGAGGAAGCCTCCATGAAAGTGTCGTATTTAATGTACCAAAAGGAGTTAAAGACGGTATAGTACTTTCTTTACTGTAGATGAAGGTTACTTTACTTAAGCCGCACGTGCAATCAAATTTAATGGTGAGATATTTCTAAGTAAAGCAATTCTTTTTTTTTTTTTCCTGTTAGGTAAAATGGAAATATATGAATGATATGATCCTGATTCATATCTAAAAGTGTAGATCTCAAGTTTACCGATGCGCCAAAAAAAGAAATTCTAAATAGACATTAACAGAAGGTTATGTTTGTTAATTTTTTGTTATCAAAATAAAGACGTTAATAAATAACTAAAAAAAAAAACACACACACACACACAAAATTTTTAAAAATATAAAAATCGTTATCACTCACATAAAAATACTTTTAAAACAAAAATACAGATTACCCCTCAAAATACATTAACAAACATATTTAATTTATTTCGCCAGCAAGAAAAAAGAAAGTTCAAGTAGATTAGGAAAACAATAAAGTAGAAAAAAAAATGAAATAATTAATAGATGGGCATAAATTTTATCAGAACTAGGTCGGTAGAATTTTTTTTAATTCAGTCTATAAAATTACCATGTATTATTTAAGCATGTAAAAAGTATATTATTTTTTAAATATTTTTATTAAAAAAAACATGTGTTTCTTACATGTTAATTAAGAAAGAAAAATGCTATATACTACAATTCAAGGTTATAAATGCGGATGAGGTTAGTGGCAATATCTGCATCCTTATAATGTAGGTATCGCTTTGAAGTATTCGCATCTACATCATGCGATTACTATTTGCATCCGTGCGGTTATTAAATGTGGTTATTATCCAATATCTGCGAATTAGGTAACAGGCCTTCTATAGGCCTTTATTAAAGCCTATTTTAGGGAAGGTATGCGAGGTGTGAGATGACAAGAGAAAAAAAACCTAAATATAACCTAAACAACTGGCCCTTATCAAATCCAAAACGACGTTATTTTATTATTAACTACATCTGCATACCTAAAATCGTTATCCGCATCCGTATATGCAAATAGTAGTTTTTGATAACGAATAGTTGTGGTTAATATCTCATTCTACAAATATCTTATTAGGCTGATGTGACAGTGTTTATGAGCTTTATATTTTATTTTTTAAATAATAGCTAATCTAATGATTAATAGACATTGTATATTAGCCTAGTAAAATATAGATAAAATTAATTAAATTATTGATAGAAGTGTAGTTATAACATTAAAGAACATATGATAGTTTTGAATCGAAATTTTTTTTTTCAACCAATTTTTTTTTTTTTTTTTTAATTATGTACAATTAATGATGGGTAGAGTATATTGTAGAATATCAATAAGTGAGGGGGGGGGGGAGGGGGGAGGTGGGGGGGGGGGCTGCTTATACTAATAGAAAAGCACCATCTCTCCACAAGCTGCCAAAAAAGGAGTTAATTAATCCTCGTGAACAAAAAGACATTTAATTAAGCAAAGGAATCTCCATTAATTGACAGTAATGGACCAATCCTTCATCACACGTACGCGAAAAGCTAGAGAGACAAAGAGACAGTTTTAGAGAGAGAGAGAGAGACAGAGAAAAGAGCCTGAATGAAAGAAAGACTTCAAAAGAGAGAGAGACCCCTTTTAAGCATTAACAAATTAAGCCATCATCCCCTAATCTCAGCTATTTTGCACACCACAAAGACAGACAACAGAGAGACACGAACACCATAAACAAATAAAAACCAGGCGGTGTTCCTAGTGGGTGACAATTTGCATTTTGAATTTGAGCCGTACCGAGATATAAGAATTAGGTTATAGGTAAATTTTAATTTAACTCATTCAATTAAACAGATAAATATTTTTAACTTTAATTCATTAATCATATATCAAATTTATGAATCTTATTTAACAATAGGTTATTAACTCATCTATTTAATTAAGTAGATCAAATTTTTCATTATTTAACATGTTAATTTTATATTAAATTCGTATAAAATTTGAAGATATTGCCAAAAATTACCGAACCTCAAGTAATTAGCGATGAGGGTCACATGCCATGTGAGCAACAGCTGTGTGCACTGCTCTCCAATTGATAAATACCCTTCTTACCTTCTTTACTCAGACTTTTGACTCCTTTGAACTCTCTCTCTCTCTCTCAAAACCTACTTTCTCTCTCAAAGATCAGAGCTTTCTCTAAGCTCTCTCTAATGGCAGCTCTGATAGCCTAAAACACCCTATACTCCCTCACAGCCTCAAAAATGAAACCCTTCTGCCCCTCAAACTCCCACTTCTCTCTCTTCCTTCTCTCCCTCACTTTCCTCTCTCTTCAAGCCTCGCCAACTTCGTCCTCCAGCAGCAGAGAAACCCAGCAGCTCATCAACTTCAAAGCCAGTCTCCTGGACCCAAGCATCCTCTCCAACTGGCTCCCCAACCAAAACCCATGTGCCTTCACCGGCATTTCCTGCAAAGACTCCACGGTAATTTCCTCCATAGACCTCAGCTCCATCCCTCTGCACGCAAACTTTAGCCTCGTCTCCGCCTTCCTCCTCTCCCTCGACCACCTCGAAACCCTTTCTCTGAAATTCACCAATCTAAGCGGCACCGTTTCTTTCACTCCTGGATCCAAATGTAACACATTGTTGACCGCCTTAGATCTCTCTGGAAACAACCTCTCCGGCTCTGTTTCCGACCTCTCCAACTTGGGTGGTTCTTGCTCCGGCTTGAAATCCCTCAACCTCTCTGGCAATCTCCTCGAGTACCCTTCTTCTTCCGCGAAAGACGCACCCAAGCTGGATCTCCGGGTTCTTGATCTCTCTTTTAACAAGCTCTCCGGCCCGGTCGTCATCCCCTGGCTCTTTTCCGCCGGTTGCAGTAGTATGCAACGGTTGGCCTTGAAGGGAAACAAGCTCAACGGCGATATAGCAGCACTCTCCACTTGCCAGAACCTGCAGTATCTGGACCTCTCCTCCAACAATTTCTCCGTGAATATTCCCTCTTTCAGCGATTGCTTAGCTCTGGAGCACCTCGATATCTCTGCCAACAAGTTCATCGGCGACGTCGCCAACTCCCTCTCCTCCTGCGACAGCCTCGCCTTCTTGAACATCTCGAGCAACCAGTTTTCGGGCCCCATTCCGGTGCTCCCGGTGAAGAACCTGCGCTTCCTCTACCTCGCCGGCAACCAATTCCAGAGAGAAATTCCCTCGTGGCTCGCCGGCGCGTGTACTTCCGGCGGTCTCGTGGAGCTCGACCTCTCGTCCAACAAGCTCTCCGGTACGGTCCCGAGCGGTTTAAGCGCTTGTGCATCGTTGGAATCATTTGATATATCCGACAACAGCTTCTCCGGTAAACTACCGATCGAAATCTTTGCAAAGATGAGCAACTTAAAGAAGCTGGACTTGTCATTCAACAGCTTCCTGGGTCCTTTGCCGGATTCTTTGACGTCGAAGCTAGTCAAGTTGGAGACGTTGGATCTTAGTGCCAATAACTTTTCCGGCAATATTCCTAGCAGTCTCTGTGACGCTCCTGATTATAACTTGAAAGAGCTCTTCTTACAGAACAATCAGTTAACTGGGTCGATTCCGGCGAGTTTGAGCAACTGTTCTCAGCTCGTCTCGCTGGATTTGAGCTTCAATTACTTAACGGGAACCATCCCGTCGAGCTTGGGAAGCTTGTCGAAGCTCCAGGACTTGATCATATGGCTGAACCAGCTACATGGGGAAATCCCAAAAGAGCTCATGTACATCCAGACGCTGGGGAATCTGATCCTGGACTTCAACCAGTTGACGGGGGAGATTCCTTCGGGACTAAGCAACTGCACCAATCTAAATTGGATCTCCTTGTCGAACAACCAGTTGAGCGGTGAGATTCCAGGGTGGATTGGGCAGTTGTCGAACCTTGCAATACTCAAGCTGAGTAACAATTCCTTCTACGGGAGGATTCCGCTGGAGCTTGGAGACTGTAAGAGCTTGATATGGTTGGATCTCAATACCAATAACTTGAGTGGGACGATCCCACCTGCGCTTTTCAAGCAATCTGGAAAAATTGCTGTGAATTTCATAAGCGGGAAGACGTATAAGTATATCAAGAATGATGGGAGTAAGGAGTGTCATGGGGCTGGGAATTTGCTCGAGTTTGCCGGGATTAGAAGTGACCAGCTGAACAGGATTTCCACCAGGAATCCTTGCAATTTCACTAGAGTATACGGAGGTAAGATTCAGCCTACATTTAACCACAACGGGTCTATGATTTTTCTTGATATTTCCCATAATATGTTGTCGGGTGGTATTCCAAAGGAGATTGGGAGTATGTTCTATCTCTATATATTGAATCTGGGCCATAACAATTTATCCGGAACGATTCCACAAGAGCTTGGGGAGTTGACGGATCTTAACATTCTTGATCTCTCTAGCAATAGGTTTGAAGGGAATATCCCGCAAGCCATGACTAAGCTTTCCTTGCTTACGGAGATTGATCTGTCGAATAATCATCTTAGTGGAATGATTCCTGAAATGGGTCAGCTTGAAACTTTCCCAGCGGCTAGGTTTCTCAATAATTCAGGACTCTGTGGGTATCCTCTTCCTCCCTGTGGGGCGAATCCAGATTTGAGTTCAAGTTCTCATCCTCAGAAGTCTAATAGGCGGCAAGCATCCCTTGCAGGGAGTGTGGCAATGGGATTGTTGTTCTCCCTCTTCTGTATCTTTGGTTTGATAATAGTTGCAATTGAAACCAGGAAAAGAAGGAAGAAGAAGGATGCAGCGTTTGATGGTTATGTTGACAGTGGTTCACACTCGGGCATGGCCAATGTCAACTGGAAGCTAACTGGTGCCCGGGAAGCGTTGAGCATCAACCTTGCCGCATTTGAGAAGCCCCTCCGTAAGCTCACTTTTGCAGATCTTCTTGAAGCAACAAACGGCTTCCACAACGACAGCCTCATCGGCTCCGGCGGTTTTGGCGATGTGTACAAGGCGCAATTGAAAGACGGAAGCATTGTAGCTATCAAGAAACTAATACATATCAGCGGACAGGGTGATAGGGAATTCACTGCTGAAATGGAAACCATTGGGAAAATCAAACACAGGAACCTTGTCCCTCTTCTGGGCTACTGTAAGGTAGGGGAAGAAAGGCTCTTGGTTTATGAGTACATGAAGTATGGAAGCTTGGAAGATGTTCTACACGACCCGAAGAAAGCCGGGATCAAGCTGAACTGGTCTGCAAGGCGAAAGATCGCCATTGGGGCTGCCAGGGGATTGGCTTTTCTGCACACTTGCATCCCACACATCATCCACAGGGACATGAAATCGAGCAATGTCTTGCTTGATGAAAACTTGGAAGCCAGAGTCTCTGATTTTGGAATGGCCAGGCTTATGAGTGCAATGGATACCCATTTGAGCGTCAGCACTCTAGCGGGCACTCCTGGCTATGTCCCTCCAGAATACTATCAGAGCTTCAGATGCACCACAAAAGGTGATGTCTACAGTTTTGGCGTAGTTATGCTCGAGCTGCTGACAGGGAAACGACCGACGGATTCAGCCGATTTTGGTGAACACAACAATCTTGTGGGGTGGGTGAAACAGCATGCCAAACTCAAAATAAGTGATGTATTTGATCCGGAGCTTATGAAAGAGGATCCCAGCCTTGAGATAGAGCTTTTACAGCACTTAAAGGTCGCCTGTGCTTGCTTGGACGATCGGCCATTTCGGCGTCCTTCAATAATTGAAGTCATGGCAATGTTCAAGGGAATCCAGGCAGGGTCTGATATTGACTCTCAGTCTACCATTGCCACCGAAGATGGATGTTTCAGTGCAATTGAAATGGTAGAGATGACAATAAAAGAAGCCCCCTGAACTAATCAAGCAGTAGGTCAACAGTTTCAAACGAATTTTCAAGAGCATTCTTTGGAATTAAGAAAGAAGAAAAGAAGGTGGAGATGACTTTTGTCAGCTCCCCCAATTTTTTCCCTCTTCTTTGGCATTTCAAATGGCATAAAAACTGCTTCTGTATCTTTTACCATTTAATGTATGTAATCTTGTTATTTATACATAGAAGGTTGTTAACTTGTTATAAAACGTGTATATAAACAGTTTCAGTTGTTGTGCTGCTCTGCTTTGGTTCTTTTGATTTTTCTTCATAAGTGAAGTTTTCTTTCAGTTATAATCCTCAAAAAGGAGCTGTTGGATCTTTTACCCTAGTGATGGTGACTGAGTGGGAGGGTTCTTTTGGCCCTTTCTTCAGGCTGCTTGATTTGTTTTCTTTCTCTCTTTTTGTGATGCTCCAACTTTTATTCCATTTTTCTAATATAACATAATCTCAAACCATGTCTTTTTATTTTTCATGCCACCAACTAAATACACATTTTGTTAAATTATTATTATTATTATTATTTGTCCAGTTTCATGTTCTTCTTTCTTTGTTTTCATTGGTGATCTCTCATTTCCCAAAATGGTCCCCAGCATTATTTTCTGTTGGATGATTCAGAGCAAGCCAGCCAGCCAACCATAAGCCATCCTTCTTCCTTTGTGTTGTGGGATTGGGTTTATGTTAACTTTAATCTACACAAATTTCTTACAAATTAATTTTTTAAAAATTTTTTACAAACAAATTTTTAAAAGTAACATGTGTCTTTCTTTAACATGTGAGAAGCATATATTTTTTTTAATCGCTGTACTTTTCACTTATTTTTTTTAATAGCGACACATGTCGTTTTTAGATGTTAGTTCATAAAAGTCTCTTATAAATCAATTTGTAAGAAATTTCTGTTCAAACTTTAATGCCTAACCAGAATCAATCAATGATGAAAGGTCCCCTTCTGTTATACTTTCTACCATCCTTAAATTTAGACCGTTAAAAAATTTCCAAAAAATTACTTGTAATTTTTTATAACACTTAAGCCAAATCCTTTTCATGAAACATAATTGTCTATTTTTGTTAAATCATTCTCTCCTTCTTAGCTATGATTTCTGTCTTCAAAACAATAACTATTTTCACCGCATCAAAGATACATGATTTTCGGACCATTTTCACTTTTTTTTTTTCTTTTCTTTATGTCTTTTGGTTTGGCCAGGAGAAAGGAGTGGACCATTTCCCTTTGAACCCCTTCTATATACACTCTTTAGAGCCCTCAAGTTCTCTCACCATTAACATCTATGGCTGGACCATCTAAAATTAAGTCCCGATCTCATAATTGCAAATCGTACGCACAAAATTGGCATGCCCATAAGTGTCCAAAATCAATCTTGGATTTACGATTTCCCTCCTTTCTATATATTATAAACTAATAAACAATAAAATTTTGTCTCTGTTCCATCGACAATGTGCATCACACGTGCTCTTGACCTCGTAAGCATTTCTTTTTTCCTTTTTTTTTTTTGTTTGGTATGAAAATGTGTGCCTCTTTTTTAAGCATGCAATAAACTAACAAAATTATACTATAAACTAATTTGTTGCCCTAGATGAACACTATCAACTTGTTGCTTGAGATCTTGACTTTTAGCCGGCTCTAAAATTATCACCCCAAGTCACATGGTCATGGCACATGGTTTAAAATGTCTTTTGGGTGATATAAGTTATGCAATTAGTAATTTAATTCAATAGGCTGAGATGTTTGATTCGTTTAATTAAATGAGTAGAGTTAGAGATAATCTACATAGTATTTAATTCATACATCGGTATAACCCAAATTTAAGGCTTGTTTGAAATTGTGATTTTAAAAAATGCGATTTTAAAAATAGCTATTTTAAAAATTACGATTTGAAAACGTGATTTTTAAAAACGCAGTTAAACGTTTGGCAAAATCGCAGTTTAGCATTTAAAATTTTGCATTTTCAAAAAAGCACCATCTTATCTGCGTTTTCAAATCGCAATATTTTAAAAACGCAGTTCTCAAATAATTTAATTTTTACAATTTGATTTAAAATTACACTTATTGTTTACAAAATTGCAATCCCAAACGTACTCTTAATACAAGAAGATAAATTTCCACCTTTAATTTCAATAACTGGACTGGTTTTAAATTAAAAAGATTTTACATTTGAATGGTCAAATTTGTGTTATGCATTAAATTCTAAGTAAATGGGCTAACCGACTTTATATTAAAGTCCATCACCTTTCCAACAATAGAGGAAAAGTAATAATAATTGGCTCATAAAATGAACCTTTTAACAAAATAAAAACTAATTACTTTGATATATTTTAGAATAAATATTGAAAATAATTTAAAAGAAATTGAAGAGCAATAATAATAATGTCTTATACTGATAAGAACGGAACTAGGGATGGTCGGTGAAGGCTATAGCCCCCTCAACTCCGTCCATGTTAATAAGACCCCATCTAACTCATTTGCTTGTGGGCTTACGATTGATTAACTATCTTGTAGTGAATGATATCTACCAAAACTTATTTCCTAAGATTCAAGTTCTATCTTCTAATGCTTTAAGTTCTCACTAACTTTTGTCTAAAGCAATAAAGAGTTAACAATAGTCAAAATGATAATTATTGGGCTTAAAAATTAGGCATTTGTTTCTATTAAAACTGGACTTAGCATTTTATTCATATTTTGATTTAGTCTCGCCCGATAAAAAATTTTTGATTTCGCCCTTGCTTGTATATGTAACAATTGAACTATTAAATTAGGACAAAATCAAATTTCTTATTGGAAGAGGTCAAAGTATAAATGAGTCGAGCCTAATTTTTAAGCATATATATATATATATAAAAGACCTAATATTGATGGTTCTAATTATAATTAATAACATAAAATGAAACTCTTTTTTTTATTTTATTTTATTTTATTTTATTTTTTTTATTCAAATGGAACTTGTATTTCGTGGTTCCCCTACGTGCGTTTGAATCTCAGATCCCAAGATAGGGGAATGAGGTTTCATTTCAAATTCTTCCCTGCCAACTATGCTGACACGCTGTCAAATGTGTTACAAAGATTGGGGCACAGCTGTCACTTATAAATTTACCATATATATATAATAATGAATCTTTATTAATAATATTCTGTTTTCTTTTGTTCCGTTTTGAGGGTTAAGCTTAATCCCTCAAATTAGACCAATACTTGCTGTCATGTACAAGCACATATGATATTTGGTACCTCAAATATTATATGTAAGGATATGGTACCTCATATGGCCGGCACACACGATTTACTTCCTAATCACTATTCCTACAGCAATCAAACACCAAAGTCTGAGGTTTCATTAATTAGCTATGAATGAGCATTTTTCTTCCCAATTTGTTAGGCCTATAATCTCAATTTGTGCACACCCGACATATTTAACATAAAAATTAAGAAAAAATAAAAACACTAAGACTTACTTGCATTTTTTTTTACAACTTTTGACACTTATCAACATGTAATTGGATGATGTTGGTAAGTGTTAAATGCTTACAACTTTTGGTTCCAATTACATACTGACGTGTGTCAAAAATTATAAAAAAGGTTGTATATGTAACATTACTCTAGGAAAAAAATCAATCAAATAGGAATCCTAGAAGCTACAAAATGTTAGCCTTATCCATCTTAATAGGAACCTTAGCATTGATTAAGGTCTTGTTTGGTTTGTGGAATACTTATTAGCCATTCTTTTATTTGATAAGAGTTTATTTTAATAAATAGTTATTCCGTTAGAATACTTATTCCTTTATAAAAAGAAATAACTATTCCTTTAAAAAATGAGAGGAATAGGTATTTGTGAGGAATTGACAATATTTGCCAAAAATATATATATTTTTTTCTTTCTTTTTTATTTTTATCTTAAAAAAATGATAATGTTGAGTTTACACTCTACAGTGGGTGGCCGACCACCCATTGGGGTGGTAGGGTAGCCACTGTAGAACACAAGGGCGGTCGCACCACCCCTGAAGCATTTGGGGGTAGCCTGGGGTGGTCGCGACCACCCCAGACGTCGTCGGGGGTGGCCACGGCCATCCCCTATGCTGATCGGGGGTGGCTAGGCCACCCCCAAATGCGCCGGGGGTAGTCACACCACCCCTGGTGACCACTAGGAGGGTCGCCGGGGGTGGTGCGACCACTCCTGTGTTCTACAATGGGTGCTCGGCCACCCACTGTAGTTTCACTCTTTTTTTTTTTTTTTTAAAAAAAAATAATCTGAGTTTAAAAATAATAATAAATAAAACAGTGTTTTTTTTAGTAATTTTAGTTCAATTTCTATTAGAGTATGTATGTTGTCACCAAACTAAAGAATATGAATAACTATTCCATTTCACCCTCTTTCATTCTTAAGAATAACTATTTATTTTCCTGATGGAATACTCATTCCGCAAATTAAATGAGGACTAAATGACTGAATGCAAGAAATCAATCACTAATTGCTCTCCCTATGATTATGTGGCCAATATTTGTTGGGATCTTGTGCATTATATGCATAATGGAATAATTCCAGGGATTCAGTTCAAGAGAGACAAGGCTATATTATGAATTTTTAAAAAAATATTGCACAAGAAGAGTGCACTTACATGGTAAATTCAGGCTCTCCTAGGATTATAGGGCTTTTTGAGTTTTTTTCTCTTCTTGTCTTGCTAGTGAATCACAACGGCTATAGAGACTTATGGAACCTAGTCTTCTCCTCAATAATTGAAGATAAACAAGAGAGTGGGATCTAAAAACCTTTTCTCAACTATTGAGAAAAATATAATTCTATTATATGTTAATTCTTAACGCAACTGAATAGTATTCTATTGAGTGAAGGATGCATGAATACAAAGGTTTTTACACCTTGTGCTAATTGTCTATTCATTGCTTCATAATCTCTTCTATTTATAGACTTTAGGTTAATTGGAGAGGTAGGAAAAAACATAGTCTCCTAGTCACTGTAGGGGACAGTTAAGGGCGAGAAGAATATTCACCTCCCCTAGGGCTAGGGTTTAATCTCATATAGGAAAACGGTATAGGCTAGGGTTTCAACCCTAGGAATCTCATTCCTAACCCATGTTTTAAAATTAAAACAAGCCAAAATAAATAATGGAAGTCCTTACACATTGGTCAAATTACATCAGTTTGAAGAGGGACTTAAAAGGAAAAATATAACTAGCTCCAATAAGCTTTTGACATATGTCATCTCATCACTTGTCATAAGTTATTATTAATTATAATTGATTGCACTAAACAATTGTAACTGTACTCTAATTTATATTTTTGATTTAATCAATTAATCCCTAAACAATACTTATGTATTACATATTACCCATCCATGGAATACTCTGTAATCGAATTAAAGCCGATTAAGATTGTCACTCTAATTTACTATCTTTTATTCTTGAGTTTTCAATTTAATTACTTGATTATTCTTTGTACTTTATGAAATCTCATTGCACTATGTACGTAGAAGTTTTAGCAACTATTGCTAAAACATCCAGGCCCAAGATTAATCATTCTAATTAAATCTATCTCAAGTAGATATTCCTTATCTCTTTGATTCAAACAAATGATTTAGATTCCTTATTAAAGATATAGTTTCTACAATGCTACATGTAATCACCCAATACATTGAAAATTTTGACTGTAGTAAAAGTCTCACTCCTAAATGCAACTTCCACTTCACATTTGAGCTCATGATTCTCTTAGGATTTAAAATAATGATGACTCACATGGCTCGTTGAGTGTATTATATCCGCACCAATACATCATTCTGAAGTCTTTACTACACATGAAAAAGATAGATCATCATAGTTGATGTCTTGTGGTGTTATATAATAGAACACCTTGTTCCATTAATGGCTACAAACAATAATTTATAAGTTACAAGAATTTATGACTTTTATATTCTAAGTGATAATCTCATTAATCACATCAAAGTCATATTTATTGTAACTTAAGGGCCTTACATGTATATGATAAAAAACAAAAGAAGAAAACGCAATCAATATTATACATGCAAACATTTATATATGCTCAATTCACATTAAATAAATCAGTAAATAAACAAATTTGTTCTATTACAACTAAGTATCATGCAAAATGGGCTGCTAAATAGCTGTAATCGCCTCAAATGATGCAAACGAAGGCCTACTGCTAATTAAAGCATAATTGTTGAAAGTCCATTATGCAGGTAATCCGTTATGATTAAAATCTACAAATTAAGCTCACAAAATGTTATTTTTGATCATCTATGACTCATATTATAGAGAGAAATTGACCAATACATGTTCATACACCCTAGATCAAATTTATGTTAGGCAATTGACTAGTATATGGTCATATCCCGAGACCAAATTAGTTTGGGCAAAATACCATGGTCATATACCACATATCAAATTATATTGGACAATTGGCTAATCGCACAATCATGTACCCCAGATCAAATTATATTGGGCAGCATGCTGCCATGTACCCCTAGACATATTATTTTGGATAATGTATCAATAGATGGTCATGCACCCCATATCAGATGAGGCAATTGGCCAGTATACAACCATATAACTCTAAATAAATTATGATTGGAAAATGGGCCAACACTCGACCATGTACCCAGACAAGAGTGGGCAATTGGCCGATAAATGGTCATGCACCTAGGAGAACCCTTTGCCAAAGAGCCATTCAGAAGAGGATGGATATAATGCCCCTAATTTTAATGAAGCCCATATAGTTGAAAATATCTGAATTTTTATGTGGGGCTATTAACTTAACATACACTCTCTGTAACACCCCCGGATCATTCAACTGAAAACAATTTGAAGAGTTAGCATTGACTCCTTATTATCATATAAAAATTGCAACAAAAAATACACCTAGGTTACACTATTGCTATGTTCTCCTTTTCTCTATTATGCACAATATCATTTTGATTACATAGCCAGAGCACTAAGCACCATTCATGTACAACATTTTGAAACTAAAATAAATTTTACCAATGACAACTAGATCCACCTCTAGTCCTGCAATGCCCCCCCCCCAAATTAATTAAATGATATAATTAATTTATATAGTTACTCGTAATGCTTCCATACTAATTAATTGGTATTTAGATGAATTCACTAAACCAACTTAATCTATTAGACTAATAACATAACAGAAAACGAAAAAGAATGATCTGAGATAAATAATAAAGTATCTTCAAATACCATCATTTATCGTCAATATAGACTCAGAGCATCCAAATAAATATTACTACAAAATCATAAATGCTATCAATCTACAAAAAACCTGACTATATGAGCAATTCACTTGATATCTTCATCACAACGAAAAATGCTCACTCTACAGCTTGTCAACCTACTAATATGAAAAACATAGGAGTGTTTCACAAGTGAAAAGAATAACTGCATAAGTCTATGACTTAATTAGTAAATTGTTATGGAACGTGCCATGTAATTATCATTTAGTAACAAATCACATTACTCAAACTTTGGTAACCAACAATGTTGTGAGTTTTCCAAAATGGATTAGTGTTGCCACCGTTATTATACCAATATGAAAATTGCTTTGGTTTTTAAAGTATGATGGCATAATCCTGATAACAACTCACTCATTATTTAATGGAAAAAAAAAATGTATAATAAGTAGATTGTATTCAATAGTTATAGTTATATTTTGTATGGTCTATTCAAGCCCTGAACTATTTCTTGTAGGACAGCACCAATGCCCCGATGTTGTTGCGTACTGTCATCGTTAGTAGCCCGACTGGATTTAAACCCCAGGTGATCCACACCATTAATGATGCTGTAGTTGTGACCTATTTGTACATGGTGCACCGATCACCTATAAAACTATTGGATCCAAGCCAGATAATAAAAATAAATCTCTTTGACCATAGGACAAGCCCATATACGTGCCCACCATCCATACATGACATTCCACACCATATGTTTAATTATTAAAAACCGTATAATAAGCAAATATCTGTTTGAAGCATTTAATAAACATTTGATAAATTAATAGGCTCATGACATAATTTTTTAATTGAAAGGAAATTAACGTATGCTTAGTTTATCAACATACTGCATAGTGAAATAAAATTGTTTCGTAAGCATTTACATACCTCGGACGATCATCCTCACTCTTAGACATCTTAACCTCCATGTTAGTGCAATCATACTATAATATTAGACATGTAGCACACTAATTATTATTATTTTTAATCTTTTTTTCTCTCTCTCTCTCTCTCTCTTAACGCAAGCTACCAGCCCCATCACTAGATCCAAAGCGAAGATCGTAGTTGAAACCAAAGCCAAGATCTAAGCACTCTCTGAACTCATCTAGATCCTCACCCGTCAAGAATCGAAATCCAAAAACTACATGCATATGCACAGTATTATGCATAATGAAGTTGAGATCATTGACCACCATTAGCACAAATTACTGCTATATATTGGGCAAAAATATTCAACACCCAGCGAACAATGTGGAGAAAGCAAACTTAGATGAAATAAAATCCAATCTTACAAACCGACCAAGAAAGAAAAACCCAAAATCCAGTAATGGCCAAGAAAAACAGAGAAAGAGAAAAGAGGTTGAATGGGGGATTGATATGGAGAATGAAGAGTGAAGAAATGGGTAGAATATTATAGTGGTGGATTCCTAGCGTAGAGGAAAGAAAAGATGCACAAGATAGAGGTGGTTGTTGTAATAGTTAATGGTGATGTTTTTGTTTGGGTGAAGACGAGTGGGCATAGAGGGAGAGAGAGAGTGATATAAAATAATAATAATAATTTTTTTTTTGTAGTGTGAATAGTGAATAGGCTTTTCATCCTATTCATTGTTCACAGTATAAGAAAAAATGTTAAAGTAATTACTCTATCGGACACAAAAAAAAGCTCATAATAGTCAAATTTGGCTATTATGAGTCATTTTCTTATTTTGTTAGAAATGCTCTTAAGGGCATAGATTATTTTCGCTACTATTATTTTGGTTATAAAATAGAGCACATAAATTAATATACTTAAGCTCAAACAATTGATAAGAAAAAGGTTACTATGTGGCGGAATTAGGATCTTCTTCTTGTAGGGGCTCTATAATAGGGTTTTACAAGTGTAGAAGATGGATTAAGAGTGAATTTAGAAATGAAATGAGGATTGTTATTGATAATATTCCACTTGAGGTAGGAATCATTGTTATGCACAAGGTGTTGTTTAAAATACTTCAATGCTCTTCACGTAGCCTATCGACCTTATTATATAGATAAACACTCCTACTAGATATTCTACTGCTAATAGATGGATAATCATCTCAAGTGTTGATAAACACAACCAATACCTCAAGATAAGATAATAAGTTTAAACTAATAAGATAAGATAATTTCTATCCCCCATTGTTAGTACTACTCTGCATGCTTAGGATTAGGTCTTCTTATCCTACTGGTACAACCCTCATCAACTGCCGCCCCTTGGACATGATTCTTGTCCTTAAGGTCAAGTGTAAGAAATTGGAGGCGAAGACAATCAATTTCTTCCCAGGTGGCATCATTAGCTGGTAAATCTTTCCACTGCACCAGAGCTTCAGTAATGTACTTGTCCCCGTGTTTTACCCAATGGTAGTTTCAGATATTCAAAGGTTGTAGCTATGGTGTAGTATTTGTGGAAAATGGGAAAAGATCACTAGAGATTCTTCATATATTGCCCACTTTCTTCTTAAGGAGAGAAATATGAAACACCGAGTGAATTTTGGCAGTCTCTGGTAAGGCCAAACGATATGCAACTGCCCCAATTCGCTCAAGGACTTGGTATGGTCCAAAGAAACGGCCAACAAATTTTTGGTGGGCACATCAAAAGACATTGCTTTGTCTATAGGGTTGAAGTCTCAGGAAAACCCAATCGCCAACTTCGAGTTTGAAATCTCACCACTTCTTGTTTGCATGTTGCTTCATCCGATTACTTGCTTTCTGCATATTGCTTTTAAGCTGGTGCAACGGTTCATCCCTTTTGTATAATTCCTTATCCACCTCATCGACCATTGAAGTGCCAGTCAAATAATTAATGATAGTAGGGCGCGACCATATAAAGCTTGGAACGGGGTTGTGCTGAGGAAGGAATGAAACATGGTATTGTACCAATATTTAGCCTAACACAAATGCTTCTTCCATTGTTCCGGGTGTTGAATGTAGAGGCAGTGTAGGTACTGTTTAAACATCGATTAACAACCTCGGTTTGGCCGTTGGATTGCGGGTGGTAAGTAGAACAGGTTTTTAGCTAAGTTCCCTTCAAGTGGAAAAATTCCTCCAAAACTTTTTTAAAAAACTTGGATCTCTATCACCGACCATTGCTTGTGGAATGCCATGGAGACGTGCGACATGGGCAACAAAAAGTTCTGCAATTTTCTTTGCTGTGTAGGGGTGCATTAGGGACACAAAATGTGCATATTTGGTGAGGCGGTCCACAACCACCATGTAATACCCCAGAAGATTGATCAAGGTTAGATCATCTTTGATTAGGGTTTATAGGGTGAGAGGATTGCCTAAAAGATGAATTTTTGGACTTTTTTGGCTTATACAAACGTTCATGTAAAGTCAAGAACGTCCCTGTATACAATACATACATACGTTCGTCATTATGTCGTGTTGCACTATTCATCTCTGCTCTCACAACAGGTCACACACCTGGTGTATGTGTCAATGAAGGACACACAAACGTTCGTATAAAGCTACCAACGTTCGTACAACCCAATTTTTAAGTTTGTCCAGCAGTCTTTATCCAAGCATTCCAACTCTATAAATACCTCGAACCTTCAGCATATTTTCAACCTATTTTCGTGTACTCTCTTATAGGGGCCCTTGAGTGAGGGAGATTGTTGAGGAAGAAAAGGGGCCCTTGGTTTTTATTCTTCGTGTGGGGTAACCTCTCTACCTTAACTCGTTTTTCTTAGTTTTGTTTAAGGTTTCTACCTTGATTTTTATGCTTTTAGTTTATGGTTTAGAGATATTTGCTAGGTTTAAGTTCTTAAGTTGTTTTGAGCTTGAAACCCTAGATTTATTATGGTTTTACATGGGTAGAGGTTTATTAGTTTGCATGTTTGCTTTAATTTATGTTTTTTGGCCTTAAGAATCTTATCCAGAACCTAATAAGCATTATTTAAAAATTAGAAGGTTTGGTGAACCACAAACAACTTTCTAGTTGATACAGGAACGTTTGTGAGTATGTTAAGAACGCTTGTACATGTACGTTCGTGTGTTACACATACATTCGTGTATAATGCTTATACGTTCGTGTCTCGAGCAGAATATCAATTTTTGGGTGATTAGAGCTTTCAAATGATTTTACCCAGTCTTAGATTGATAGAAGGATGCTTTCTCAGATTCGGAGGTTAGACACCCGTTGGAAGATTATTTGGTTGATCTTTACTCCACAAGTAAGTAAATTCACATAGATACTTATTATTACTTTTCGCATAGCATGACTATTTTTTATATCTAAAATATGCATGTTTACAATTCTCATGAAATATTTATTTATATTTAAATGTGAACTTTATTTGTGAAAACAGTTGTAATTAATGAAGATAATAAAATGATTAATTGCAAAGAACATGCATATAAAAGACTTGATGTATGTTTGTAACCAACACAATCTCTAAAATATGAACCGTTAGTTACACAAATTGAAAAGAAAAGTTGTGACTTTCACATGTGCCATTCAATATCTAAAAGTAAGACATTCCTTCAACCTATTTGATACTTTTATTTTCATTCTCAACTTTAGAAATTCACAACAGCAATATTAAAATTTCTTTAGAATCATTAACTGTAGAATTATAAGCTTTGTTATATCCTAAATCCGATTTGTCAGTAACTTTGTAGCAAATTCTAATTAAGTGGGGGCAAATACCGTGGTTGTTCAACGCACGTCAAATCCAACTTCTTTTTCTGATTCTTCTTCTTTCTCACATAATTTTTCTCTACAGAAAAGAAAGAAAAATTGATGATAAACCTTAAAAAAAAAAAAAAAACTAAATTATGCTTATCATGACAATATCTACGGGTTTTATGATTCCACGTAGAATGGCCTCTCACCATAGTTGTTCAAGTGACATGTGGGCCTCCTCAGTCAAGGTTTTTGCAGAAGATGGTTATGCTTGGGGGAGACCACATGGATAATTATTTTAAGGTACCATAATTTGTATTGCATGCCATGATGCTAACCAGATAATTATTCTAAAGACACGCTTTATCCTTTGCATTTCCGTCTTAAATTTCTATAATTAAAAAATTGAGATAAATCATATTTTTGTAACTTGGAAATAACCCACGGACACCTAGCTGATTGTAGTGATTCTCTATTCTCAATTTTATTTTATTTTATTTTATTTTTTTAAAATTGCAACTCAAAAAACAACTTCTTTGCTGTTTTCTCTCTGGCCGGTTCAAATGGAGAAAGTCAGAAAACATAGAGAATTAATCATTAATAAAAATTTTTGTAAATACGATGACAGGCAAATATTATCTTTGCTACTATATATGCATTTTATAAAATTAGTTAATGTGATTATATTATGTTGTAATAAATTTTTTGTAATATTCAAAAATAATAAATAGATATAAAAAATAACAAATAAGTTTTTACTATTAGTTTCTGTCCAAAATCTTAGTAGAATCTATTAATGGCACGGTAAATTCAATTATATAATAATAGGTGGTTTGGCTATCTAAATTTAAAGAAAATATAAGAAACTTTTTGTATTGACTTAATTTATTTACTTTATTTTTTTTATAAAAAAACTTGAAACTAAATCTAAATAGTTAGAAATACTACAAATTTTTTTTTTCAACTTGAACCAAATTCGAATATAAAAAGCAGGGTGAGAGGCTGGGGGCTTATGGGTTACAACCTACAAACGCTCATCCTCCCGAGTCAGACGTGGCCATCAAGAACAGCGCTACTCCCACACGTGGAAACCTGACCGGATAAGCCCCGGGCAGCAGACAGCGTTGGGGCAGTGTATGGTGGCAAGTGGGGCAGCCCTCTCCCTCTCTCTCAGAGCTAAGCGTCGTCGTCGTTGTCGTCGTTTCTGGGTCGATCTGCCCACGTGCGCTTACCCAGGCACTGGACCCCACCTTGCCTCTTGATAAAGACGACGAAACGACAAAGCAACAAAAGAGACGTCACCCATTTAATACTGTAGCTTCATCGCACTCTATTATTTTTATTTTCACGCGCTCGATTTATGGGCCACAATTTTTTAATCTTCGAAGTTTTAACCACTTCGTTTATTTATTTTATTCAAAAGTTGATTAGTCCGACTCTCACATATTCCAAACCTGGTCAGGCTCCGCCTTTTCCGAGTCCCTCATTGTCACGCGCTCTAATTTTTTTATTTGATCCAAAGGGAGGATGCAATATACGGATAATGTATACAAAAAGTTTTCGTATGAGTGGTAAGTTTGAAGTTTCAGTTTTGCGAAAAACGAAGGGATAATAATAAAATTGATTTATGTAGTTGACATAAATTATAATTATTTTGTGATATAAAAATAAATTTAAAAGTTTATGTAATTGGCCAAAAAAATAATATAGTCCCTGAAGTAAAATTTTATTAAAATATTTGACGAATTCCGTTATGTGCCACGTAAGTATCAATAATGTGACGACACGTGTCACTTTTCATAAAAAAATATCAATTTATAAAATTATAAAAAAAAAACTAATAAAAATTTATTTAAAAAAAAAAACTGTGGGGTGGCCTTGGGGCCACCCCTAGATCCGGGATGGGTTGCAGTGCTAGTGTTATCTGCATTGATTAGACGCGTGATCTTCTTCAAGTTCATCCGAATTCAAATGCGGTCATTGTGAGCACAGAGATCATCACGTCAAACTATTACCAAGGAAATGAGAGATCTAATGGCCACAACAGGGGAGGCGTTGAAATCAAACATCATAACGATTGGGC
>FXXK01001025.1:144512-158138 GCA_900184695.1 Betula pendula
TTTATTAAAAGTGACAAGTGTTGTCATGTTATTGGAACTTATGTAGCACTTAACGGAATCTGTCAAATATTTTAACGGAATTTGATTTCAGGAACTAAATTTTTTTTTTGGCCAACCACAAAGACCTTTGATTTGTAATTTAGGTCAGCCACAATGACCAATTTTATAATTATTCAAAAAAAAAAAAAATCAGAGTGTGAATAGACCAGATGAAAAGTTAGAGAGAAAAGACAAAAAGAAAAACCGTAGCCGGAATTTAGATTTTGATCTTTTTAAAGTTTATGTTAAACGAATCCCTTCTTACCAATGCATATCACCACCGTATATAATTGCCACGCGTCCCAACATTTTTCCTTACATCCCTATTTTCTGTGCGACATCAGATGCCCCTTGTTTCTCTCAACTTTTCAAACATCGCCAAACACTCTCTCAATGTCAGATCCAATTCTTTGCCCAGAAATTGGCTTCCATTGGAGGATCTGGTTCGTGATTTTCTATAAATCTTCATTTTCAATGTGAAATCTGGGAATTGATTTTGTTTTTATTTTTGTTTATTTTTGTCTATTTTTTTTTTATATTTTCTTTTTGATTGAGGTTCAAAGCTAATGTATTAACTTTCACGGATTCTTTTCTAAATTCAAAACACTTTACTAATCGCTAGTGTTTTTTTTTTTTTAATAATTTTGAAAACCCTTAAATCATGGCAGTTGCTTGTTTCTGTCCCCATATTCCGGAAGATGTTCCTGAATTTACTCATCGTCCACCTATGCATAATGTTCTACCAGTCATCGAGCCAAATTCATTTATAATATTTGGAGGAATAGAAATGCTTTAAGACATGAAAATCATCCATGGACAGAGAAAATGTTTATAAAAGAAATGAAGTGGGAAGTTAAGACTGGGTTTATTACTAAAGGTGGATTAAAAAAGACCATAGGGAATGATATTCTTTGTAGTGCTTGGGGTATAGATTTGGTTCCATTTTGATTGTGCAAAGTTTTTTTCTTTGGTTTTTATGATGTGTTTGTGGTTTGTTGGTTGTACATTGGGTTTGTACAGGGGTTATAAAGCTTTAGTGTTTTTTCTATAGCTTTTCTTTGTAAAGTGTTTCGTTGTTATGTTAATGAAGGTTACTCTACTCATTCATCCAAAAAAAAAAAAATGAAGAAGAAGACATTACACTCGAAAGTAGAAATTGTTGGCTCTGCAAGGATTCAAGAGAAAAAAAAAAAAAACAAGGTAACATTGAACAATTACGAAGATGCACATGCATGGTAGTGAAGTTGAATAGTATTTTCAAGCATCTTTTGCCATGATGATTTTGAGGATGAAGTCTATCAGATAGCAGTTTATAAATGACGAAACAACAATAAATGTGATTGTAGTTGAGTTTGAGGGAACACCCTTGATGGGGTCCAATCTCAAAGTATTTTATTATGATGAAGGTTGGATCATCGATGTTAAGGTGAGTTCCAATTAAATGAGAGGAACCAAAAGATAACATGCAATCAAGTCCTCAAGCCATGGAGGAACATTTACCATTAGTTGGTGAAATTGAGTAAGATCCGAAGTCAGAAAGAACAAAAATCCCATGGACGATTGGTGTGCAAAGAACATCAAATGAGGTACAATCCAATGTCGAGAAACAGATAGAGAAGAGAATGCTATATTTGAAGAATCCCCAAAATATTTTCACTAGGATAGATAACATCATTGAGATTGGAAGAGATTCGAGAAATGATAATACATATTTTTTTGGTTGAAAAGGTTTTAGCGCTATAGGGACAAATACTTAGGTGTGAGCTTGACTGTCGTAAGTGTTGATGAAAAAGATCTTGATTGGGTGCAACAATGAAAGAAACTCGGATTTGAGCTCGATTGAGGCTGCAATCAGGTGCGACGCAAGCAACATAACATGCATGACATGGTAGAGTTGCGATCCAGTGCAACAATCGAGCATGAACTTGCAAGGTTGAGATCTCGTACAATAGTTAAAGAGAGGTAAGTCATTAGTAAAGACTATTTATGTTTTTTCTTGAAAGCAAAAAAATATCGGTAAGGAGCAATTTATTGTATGGTGAATGGAAGAGCAAAAGGCTAAGTTGTAGTGGTGTTGCTGCGAACCATAGAGACTTTAATTTGCTTGGAAATGATAAGATGACCTTCCAGGCCATGAGCACAACGATTTAAAAGATCAAGAGAGATGGAATCCCACAAAGAATCTAGATCATTTCGACCAAAAGCTTCAATTTGGGCAATGAGGACTTCTAGATCATGAGGTGAAGTGTCTTTAGGGAGAGAAAGAGGAGAGTAAGGAAGATTTAGTTGGAACTCAAGCGTTTTAGAAAAAAGAAAAAGGGATAATTATAAAATTGGTCCATGTGGTTGGCCTATATTACAAATCACTTCTTGTAGTATAAAAATGAATTCAAAGGTCTTTGTGGTTGGCGAAAAAAATAATTTAGTCCCTGAAATCAAATTCCGTTAAAATATTTGACGGATTCCGTTAGATGCCACGTCAGCACCAATATTGTGATGACATGAATCACTTTTAATTAAAAAAATATATAAATTTATAAAATTATAAAAAAAACTAATAAATTATTATTAAAAAAAAAAAAACTGTGGGGTGGCCAGATCCAGGATGGGCTACAGTGCCGGAGTTATCTCCATCGATTAGGCGCGTGATCTTCTTCAAGTTCATTTGAATTCAAATGCGGTAGTTGTGAGCACAAAGATCATCATGCCAAACTGTTACCAAGGAAATGAGAGATCTGATGGCCACAGCAGGGGAGACGTTGAAATCAAACATCATAACGATTGGGCCTCTTGTCCTTCCTGCTTCGGAGCAATTGCTTTTCCTTCTCACCTTCATTGGCTGAAAAATGTTTAGCAAGAAATGGAAGCCTTATATCCCTGAATTCAAGCAAGCATTCGAGCACTTTTGTATCCACGCCGGTGGCCATGTGGTCATCGACGAGCTGCAAAAGAACCTGTAGCTATCGGCGGAGCACGTGGTGGCTTTGAGGATGACATTGCACATCATCCTTAGCCGGATCTAGGGATGGCCTTCGAGCGACCTCCACTGCTGGGGTGGCTGGCAGCCAACCCTTATTTTTTTAAAAAAATAATAAAAAAAAAAAATTATTTATTAGTTTTTTATAATTTTATACATTTACTCTTTTTTTTTTATTATTAAAGTGACACGATTGTGTCAACAAAGATGGATCGTCTTACCACAATTACGACAAGCTTATAGAATACATGACAAAAGTTTCTTTAGTATGATGCTCTTATTTGTTTATATGTCATCTATTTGTGTTTCTCGTAAGTTTGATGTGTGTATGGTTGTGATGGATGGTACCTTATTTATTTTGGTGCTATTGTATTTAGTTTTATCTCTCAAGCATGTACCACTTACAAAAAAAAAAAAAGGACTTTGAAGCATTCACATTGGGGATGCCACATTGAAACTGAATTTTTGTTGTATTTACCTGTTTGACATTTTAAGATTCTAAGAGCATTGACCTGAATCCGCCCTCTTTGAATCTTACACTTTCTTCCACAATATATATATATATATATATAGCAATTTCGCTACAAGTACATTGTAAAAGTGTAGCATTTAGGGCACCCATTAGTGGGCAGCTCAAGTGTTGTAACGTTCAACCATTACTCTACATAGCATTGATACACATTAAATTGAACAGTTTCATATATGAAAGGTTGCTGGTTATATAATGTGTGTTAGTGATGTGGAAAGACAATGGAAAAAGTGTGCAAGAAAATACCTCTCTCTAGAATATAGTTTTTTGAGTGTATGAGGCATTTAGACTGTAGATATTGTGGGTATTGCTCTAGTAGTATGCCTCATCATTGAGAGAAGAAATGCAGGAGATTCAAGAACGAATGCATGTGGAACCACTACGTCAGATCTTATATTTCGTGCATAAGAGGTACCGAATAATTTATTATTCCGCTATATATTATTAAATTATATTTCTAACATTGGTATTAGTTCCATAGTTAGTTGTTCATGTGTGTTCATGATCTTATGCAAATACTGATTTTTGTTTTGAATATTTGCATCTGCTTTGTTTTGGTGTTCTTGGTGTTAATTCTAACACCACCGAGCATCTACTTCTGAGCACTGTACGGAGAGTGGCTACACCACCAGCATATGGCACGTGCTTCCCAGACGCAACAGCAGTTCCACCGAGGATGGCAGCAGAACTACACGTCGTGCACATCAAACCCCACCGAGCACGGCATATCCGGCCACAGCGGGCTGCCACTGGCCAGATCTGAGATCAGCACGTGCCGCAGCCAAACCAAGTCCAGAATCGGTGACAGTGCCGCCAGGCCACGAACAGCCTCGTGGGTGCAAACCCATGCGCAGTGGCTACGCTACAAGGCTGCGGGCAAAGCGCGATGGGGCTGCAGACCGCAACACTGTGCAAGCGAGAATCGGCCGCGGCGCGCAACAGCAGGGGTGCGCTGCACACCGAACCCAGTGGCGGCTTCTGTGCCGTCGCACACACTAGACTTGCGGCATAGGGCCAGATGCATGCGGCAGATCTGGTTGCAGCGCGCAGCCACTGACCACATCTGCCGTTGCGAACAGCTACTGGCCAGATCCCTGCGTGCGGCCATCTAGGGCGCAGCTTGGCGGTTGGCGCGCGCTTGCTTGGGCATATCAGGCCGCTACGCGCGGCCAGATCAAGCCGCAACGCAGCGGCTGCTGCTGCCCAGACCAGCCGAAGTGTGGCCACAGCGGCTGCCGCTGGTGGATGACGACGGCGGCTCCCCCTCATGGCCGCCATGCCACCTGGCGGCGAGGCTGCCGTGTGCAGGGAGAAGAATGGCGGCGACAATTTTGGCAGGGTGGTTGAAAACCTATCAGGTCAAGTGGTTTGGGCTAGGGTAGGGTTTTTTGACTTGAATGGGCTAGGTCTATTTATTAAAAACCAACCCAAATTAGAGAGATCCACGGGTTGAGTGGGTCAACCCAGAACCGCCATTTTGACCTAGATCCGAACAAAAAAAAAAAATGGTTGTGTGCAGGTTGTGGTTCGAACCCCTGGCGTGAGTACAATTTTTTCAGTATATGAACCACTGAGCCGCAAAACATGTTTGGCTCTAAATTCATTCACTGTCTTTTATATTGTGAGATAAATATGTTTTATATGGAACATGACTCACATGTGGCTTATTTTATGAAATTTTCTTTGTGATTATTCCATATATGTTTGTGATTGGAATTTTCTGTGTGAATATTCCATGTATAACATGCATAAAAGGGATGGCATACTTTAAAATTATTGGGTTTTTTTTTTTTTTGTGGATGTTAATAAATCCAATATGTTTTAAAATAATATTTTTGAGAAATTTGAAAATATGCCAATGTTGATATTTTTGTAAGATGCATGTGATGATCTATGTAATTTCATATGAAATGTGTGGCATGACATTAATATGATTGTTCATAATTTATTCCATTATGTTAGTGAATAAATTTGTATGCCTAGAATTACATATTGATTCTTGAACTTAGTGGGAGTACGGTTGAGTAGAGTTTATATTTTAAACCTCTCCCATACACAATTTGCGCATTAAATGAATTAGAAGTAATAACGTACTACATGCGGCGCGGGAGATGATTATGAGCCTAGCAAAATTTTTGATCTTGCGACTTGTAGAAAATTATCATTTTCTAATTTAGGTTAATGCTGCAAATTAAATATGTGTGTGCTGCTGCAAATTAAATATGTGTGTGCTATATATATATATATATAAAATTTATTGTGCATAGTTATTGTAGTGACATTGAGATAACCTAGATGAACTAGAAACCCTAGAGATTTGGTATGCGACTTAAATGGCGCATTCATCTCCTCTCGGAGCAATTGTTGGAAACATAAGATGATGATATTTGTTAGAATAAGATTGCCTTAGACCATCGTCATTATGAAAATCTCAACAATTTCATATGTGAAATTGTTATGCGCATAAGTCGCATGCACTACAATTTTCATAAAAATTGAAGGGATTAACTGACATGGGAAAAGCAAACCACTATTTTTGCTTTTAAGAATTTTGTGAGTAATATGTTAAGTTGCGCATTTTTCATAATGCAAATATTAATTGCTCCCACAATTTTGGGTTGAGCATTATTATTTTTTTAAAAACAACTTATACAAGATTAACCCATAAATAAATGCATACTCTTTAATAGTCGCTAGTGTGTTTAGTTAGACTCACTAGTTTGACTAATTAGTGGGAGCTTTAAATCTTAATGTATAATAAGAGTATTTAATATTTTTAGTCGACACATTAATTTAAAATATTAGCGGTGCGCCTTTTTGGCAAAGATTAATAGCACTACTAATATTGCTAAAATTTTATTTTTGTGGGACACATAGGTCCAAGCAAAAATGAGAAATTTTAAGCGCTCCATAAGATATGACTGGAGAGTAATGAAATACTAAGCACCTTGAAGGCAAACATGGTATTTAAGGCAAAAGTCTAAGACAACTAGGTACTACTTAATCAGCCTAAACATATTGCTCAGGGTTACATTGAGGCAAATAGGGTTTAAGGCTCGTATAACTTCTCGCCTAAATTTTTTCTTATCTTTCCTATAGTGAATTGTAGATAGGAAAATCGATTGGATGAGCGAGAAATAGAGAAATATTTCTAGTTACTAGACAACAGCTGAAAAATCACACAGGAGTGTATTAGTTACACATCTTTACAATTTTTAAGTGCTTTAAATATAGCACTATTAACGAAGTCGGTACCTATGTTGGTTCAAGTTTTTTTAAAGGTAGTAGTGTCAGCAAGAATCCCAAGAAGTTTAGAATTGAATGATCATAGATTGACTCTATAATATTATTTCTCGTTTGGAGAAATGATACGCTAATTATGTCATCGGGCATGAGATGATGGGTAAGGAAGCTTGAGCAATCGAAAGTTTTCTCGCTTATAAGAACTCTCTCCTTTAATTAGCAAAGTCAATTTAATGATAAAAGGCAGCATGAACATCTTCTACAATTAATCTATTCCTCTGTTAGCGCAATAATAACTCTAAGGACGTGAATTATAAATTGTCTCATCATATAAATGCTAGATGATTAAAATTTTACTTCTCACAAATTCCAATATATATATATATATATATAATATATATAATTTTTTTTTTTGTATGGAAATTGTTTGAGAAAATGAGAAGAAAAATAATTTTTTTTAAACTTATCTAAAGTATAAGATGAGAACAATTATCTCGCAATATTGTGATTTGCTGAGAAACAACATGTTAAGTTAATAATGGTGCAACGTATTTTTCAGTCACACTTATGTAGATGTAATAAGGTATTGCCGCCTTAGTCCTAACAAATGGTCCTTAGATTAATTTCATTTGCCTATCGAGTATGGTTGAGTGATTATAGAATTAGTTGGCGCAATGTGAATTTTAATTAAGGATCTATATATATATTTTTTTTTGGTAGAGTTAAGGAAATTACTCTTATTCTTTGCGAGGGTGGGAAATTACATTTTTTGATGTGAAATGTTTTATAATATTTTGTAAAAAGCGTTTTATTCAGGAAAAACGTTTAATCCCACTTAAACTTAATATTTCAAAAAATTTTAGAATGTTTGCTGAGAATAGTGGAAGTAATTGGTCCTTTGCCTAGTGGGAGTATACCACAAAATGAATATTTCATTTGAGTGGGAGTATACCACTAGAGGAATGACTCCCAAATTTTTACTATAGTATAAGATCCTTAATAAGTAGTGTGATAGCAATACATAATTTATTCTCTTGTCACTTAGAGAATAGAAGATAATTTATTATATGTGCTCTACTAGAGGTATTGAAATCACATTATAGGAATTGTTAGTATAGAATATGAGATTCATTTTACTTGATTGATCCGAATTAGGGTTGTTGATCTTACCTAAGCGTTATAGTAGTGAACGTTGGTAAAGTGGACTTGGTAAGTGTATAGATTCATCTCATGGCATTAAGTGAGTTGCCTCGGTATAACCATTGGTCACACATCTTAAAACTTTTATGGAAGGAGTTTGATAGTTGATTCTCATAGGAGAATTAGATGGTTGGTATTTGTAACTTTTGAGGCGCGAAGTACGAAGAGCACATAAATTGTAGCTCGTACATTTTCATGTGGCCTATAACAACCATCTATACAAAGATACACAATATACTTAGTCATTATTATTAATGATTTTCCTATAAGAATGAGTTCTTTGAATAATATTAACAAACCTCGAAAAGTATCATCTTAAGTGAGTAAATGTTGTTGACGATTCGGTTATCTTATAATAATAATTGTCAGCTTAAGGAATAGTAGTCCTTATTATGAAATAATGGACGTATGTTTATGAAACTTAGCTCAGATTAAAGGTCTTATGAAACTGTTTGAACAGAAATGGTTTATAGTAACTCATATTCAAAACCCATAGACAATTAATAAGATGGAGAATACTGAAGAATCTATATTTTGTATTTTATGGATGAGATGGCTCGTACCATTTTGGGTTATTTGTTTTCATTGTGGTTTGCTTATGGGAGTTAGTAATTCAAATTTTATTAGAGGGTAAACATTATTTCGCATTAGAGGAGTGAATTTGCGGTGATATTTGGACGAACCATTAAAGGTAATGGCTAACCCATTATGATTGTCCTTGCAGACATAGTCCAAATCATTTTACCCTAAATGAATTGAAAAGTTGGTTATCTCACATGCTACTATTAACTACAAGAGATTCCTTTAATGCCTTAAAGTCGCAACAAGATTTGCTGACTTAAATTTGAGGTCCCCTTATGAAAACCTTAAAGTTGCAATATGATTTGCTGACGGAAATGTAAGGTCACATTGTAGGTTTGATCAAAAATGAAAAATTGCGATAAAGTCGCTAATAAAAGGCATTTTATGGATGAAAGTTGAATCTCATATTTTATTATAGTAGGCGCATTATTTTTGGATGTCACTACATGTATAATTGCGTATAGAGATAAATGGTCCTAAAACACTACTTAAAAGTTTGTGTTTGTAGTTGACCATGTGATATAATTTCTCTCCTTGATGATGTTGCTCATCGTGCACATGATAATTTGTTATATAATCATTGTGGCATGACTATGAACATTCGGAGAGCACACACATATTCACCATGTATTCGGTGTTATGGTGAAAAGGTATATCGACAGGCTTAGGTTGGCTCATTCACACGAGCAACCGCCTCTGGCGCTTAGGTAGCGAGCAGATATGAGACATTGTGTACTTTAATGCTTATGTAGCATAAAGAGTTGGTTGACACATAAATATGTTGCCTTAGCAAGGGCTAAGATGAGGTCTTCATTTTTGTTAAGACTGTGCATGGATAGCCCACAATCCATGTAGCCTGTGATTAGCCAGATGCAAGACCTTAATTTGGCGCCTGAGGTGGCGAGCAAATAGAGGACTCGAATTAGGCGCTTGGATAGCAACTAGACTAAGATCTGTACGGTGTATTGAATTTAGACATACGCTCTTTATTTTGTATTCAACCGATAGTGGAGGTGAGCTGATAGATCATTGTTTTCTCACCGTGTGAGTCCCATAGGTCATTATTAATGACCTTATTTATGCTCTTTATGACTTTTGACTATGTCACGGGGTTGAGGTTTTAGTGTTTGCTATCTTGGCATGTTGCCTATAACCATGTATGATGCGGTCTAAAGGGGCATTGCTGAGAAAACGACTAGACTGAAATTGACTGACATGAGGGCAAGGGGAAGACCATTTGGTTACACATTTATATTATGTTTTGTATTCATTGCCGGCAAGTTATGTTGCTTCTTGGATGTTGTGACATAACTATGGGTACATTATGTTTTTTTGTGTGGAGTTAAGCATTGCTCTGAGATATCAGACTTAAGAGGGATTAGAGATGCTTAATCCGATGTGACCAAATGAGTCGAGGCATAACGAGATACTTATATGGATGTGCTATGCTGGTTCTTACAAGATTTGGTATAGTGCTCCTAACCTTTAATGCAGGTGTGCTCGGTGGTCGCACAGTCTATTTGCCAGTATGAACACGATTGGAAACAGATAGAGAGATGCGTGGCTGGGCCATGCCCACTATGTGTGTGTGAGAGGTGTAGCATTTAGGGCGCCCATTAGTGGGCAAATCAAGTGTTGTAACGTTCAACCGTTACTCTACATAGCATTGATACACAGTAAATTGAGCAATTTCATATATGAAAGGTTGCTGGTTATATAATGTGTGTTAGTGATGTGAAAAGACAATGAAAAAAGTGTGCAAGAAAATACATCTCTCTAGAATCTAGTTTTTTTAGTGTATGAGGCATTTAGACTGTGGGTATTGCTCTAGTAGTATGCCGCATCACTAAGAGAATAAATGTAGGAGATTCAAGAACGAATGTATGTAGAACAATTACGTCAGATCCTATATTCGGTGCATAAGAGGTACCGAATAATTTATTATTCCGCTGTGTATTATTGAATTATATTTCTAACAAAAAGAGATAGCAGTAGCTCTACATGGTAATTATAAAATAATATAATTATTGTGGAAGCATTACATTTTATGTTTTTTTTTTTTTTTTTTACCACGTGTCAAGTTGTAATGATACTGCTATACATGTAGAGCTATTTTATTAAGTTTGTTGTTCTCTTATTCATAAGTGTCACAATTTTCTTTAGAAACAATGACTATAGATGTACGAAGAGAGTTATTTGAAAATGAGGCATAACTTAAAGAGTGATTTCAATTTTAAATTTTAGAGACTTATTTTGTAAAAAGTTAAACTTTAGAGACGAGTAATGTTATAAGTAGGATTTTTGTCTTTTCATTTTACTCTTAAATGTGATGTGATTTTTTAAATTATTATTAAATTTATAATGGATCATTATTTAATTTTAATTGAATATTAATTTTAAAAATTATATCACATTTGGAGATAAAATGAAAAAAAAAAAAAGAAGGTGTTTAGAGACCACTACAATATTTTTCTGTCTAAAAAATAGATGTAATAAGTGGAGATCCTATTGTGTGGTGGTTTTTTGGGATTTGCTGTCTACAATTTGATGTTCGTACGAGAAAAAAAATGCTTCTAGATATCCATTCACAGTCCACACTATTCTGTTTTGTCACTTTCTCAGAAAAGGTTAAAAAAAGAAAAGAAAAAAAGAAAAAAGAAAAAAAGAGACATTCATGCATGCATACATATACATTTATAAGAATTTTTTTTTTTTTAATTTTTTTTTCTCTTTGCATGTATTATCCAAGTCATGCCAGTACTAAGATCAAGTCTTTGATTAATTTTTGGTCAAACGTTTGATTCCACCATAACCAGGTATATTGAGCTGGACATGTCCGCACACTCACTAAGAAAGAAAAACAAAAACAAAAACAAGAAGTGTAATTGACTTTCATCAATAGGACTTTTTGGTGCATTTTAATATTAAAAGAGATTATAGTTTATTTGAGTTATACAACGAACATTTGGGTTCATAGATGTGGAGGAGTTACTTACATAAAAAAAAAAAATTAAAAAAAATTTTTAAAAAAAAAGATGTGGAGGAGATAAATGAAAAGATAAGGTTTCGTACTAACCTAACTTTTGAACCCATGAACTATTTCGAATTTATTAAACTGCACAATTGTTTAAAGTTATTTTTAAGGTTTATCTTGTAAGTGCTCAATGTTTTCTTTAGTCTAAATGTAAATTTAATATTATTTAATAGATGCACTACGTTGATGAATATATAAATTAAATTTGATTCAATATATATTCTTTTAATTATTTCATATGAGTACAGAATTTTGATGTAATTTTATTTAATTATAGTAAAATATTATGATGCCATCAGTTCAATTAGTGACTCGATTTTTTAAAATTAAAGAGTAATATTATATTGTAAACTGTTATAATATTGTCATAGAAGTTGATAATGTGACAGTGAAAATTCGTAATTAAATCAACACTTATAAATAAAAAATTAATAGCTAATTTTTAGTATCATGTCATCTCAATTATATTACAGTCAGTCACTTATTCTATTTTCTTAACAGAGATTGATTGGTAACTTAAAAAAAAAAAAACCAGAGATGGATTGTTAATGACCCTCTAAATAGACTCTTGGCCCATAATATATATTTTAGAAAGATTGTCAAAGTCTATTAACTGGAAGAGCCTCTCATAAACCTTGTAGGGCTTTTGCGTGAAGATATCTTCACTAAGCTAAGATATCATCTAAATAGAAGATGACTATAAGTCTATATGGTCAGTTTTATTCACTCCACCTCCTTTTTTTTTTNTTTTTCTTTTTCTCTTGAGCAAAGTTAAGTTCTTACCTCTTATAAGAACAAGGTGGAAGGTAAGTAGGTTCAAACTCATGCATATATAAGTTACTATTTTTTTTTTCTTAAAAAAAAAAAAAAAATGTTCGTATCCTTAAACTTGGGCCTTGGTCCTGTGATTGGTTCTTTATTTGGGCAGAGTGAATTTCTTACCTATTAGGAGGAGAGCCTATGGAGTTGGAGCCCTGAGCCCAAATCATTCTAAAAGGCTTTGGGGCCTGATATTACTAGTAAGGCCACTACAGAAGTCCCTTATCAAGATTGAATTAAAGCCCAAATCGTTCTCCTTACAATATATTTTGTACCCAAAAATTTGTGAGCCCCATCGATGACCCAAAGTATTGATACAACACAAGCATGCATCAAATTGCTTCCTCTTCAATCCCTTTTACCTTTTTTTTTTTTCCCGCTGAGCAATACTACAGGGGAAAGTTACCCCCAAAACAAACCAAATTTGCAGAGATAAAAACACAGCAAAAAGAAAAGAAAAAAGACAAGAGAAAGGGCCCAAAGTGGGAAAGGAAAAGAGTGGGGGGTTTTAGGTGGTTGAGAGGGATCAGAACAAACAAAGGGAAAACGTGAGTTGGAGAATGCATCTACACTCATAAAGGTGACAGAAGCGCATGGAGTGGACTCCTTGAGGTGAAGGATATCTCTAATGAGGGGCCCAATCTATTAGTCACGCTCACATGAATTGTTATTTAGAATTGAGATTATGTCCAAATAATCACCCCAAAAAATAATACTGTTAGAGCTTAACAGCATTTACATTGAGCTCTTAAAGTTTTTATAAATTTTAAATTTAAAAAATCTATTTTAGTTATTTTAGATAGTCACTTTTTAAAGGAGGATCCCCTACAATTTTTTTTGAAAGTATAAATTTTTAAATTATATAAAATTAGGCCCTTTTTTTTTTTCGTTGAGTGACTTGAAAAATATTACATATTAAAAAAGTAGCATGTTTTTGAAGCAGCAAAAAAAAAAAAATCAAAAGGCTTTTTTCTCACTTTTGAAGAGATGTTTCTTTTTTAGTAAAGCAAAATACTTTTTTTTTTTTTTTTTTAAATTCAAAGTTTTTCTAAGACGTAAATCACAAAAACATGATAAAAATGTATCAAATTCTCATGAGTAACATATTTTATCTTTAATAAATAGCATTTTTTAAAGTCGTTCGATATAAAAAAAAGGCTTGAATTTACGTAATTTGAGAATCTACACTTTTAAAGAAATTGT
>FXXK01001025.1:158209-308398 GCA_900184695.1 Betula pendula
TTCAAAGTTTTTCTAAGACGTAAATCACAAAAACATGATAAAAATGTATCAAATTCTCATGAGTAACATATTTTATCTTTAATAAATAGCATTTTTTAAGTCGTTCGATATAAAAAAAAGGCTTGAATTTACGTAATTTGAGAATCTACACTTTTAAAGAAATTGTGGGGGATCATTATCTTTTTTTTTTTTTTCAAAACCATTAAACATCAAAATTCTAATGGAAAACGTCAGATAGCTCCATGACGGAATAAGATTAAGTGATAGACATTAGAAGTTTAATGTACCAAAGTGAGAGTTTTTAAATATTATGAGAGCATGTTAAAAGAGCTGAAAGTTCAAAAAGACTATTTGAAGTTTCTCCAAATTCTAAATATTTCTCACTTAAACTAAATACTTTTTTTTATTGATGAAGCTAACTTTCATGCCAAGTTGGTATGGAAAAAAAATTATCAAAATTTTCCAGTACACGGGTTCTTGGCAAGAAACAAAGACATGCAGTAACCACATCATTCGAATAGTATGTTCATTGTACGAAACCAAAAGAAAGGCAGTAGTATCCTCAACAAACAAAATGAAAACCAAAGATGAAACAAACAAACAAACAAAATGAAGGGAAAAAAAAAAAAAAAAAAAAAAAAAAAAAACAGAAGCACAAACACTAGAAAATGAAGACAACAACCAAAAGCTGTAAAGAAAAAAATCTTGGCAATTTGGCTTGACAACATATTCTTTGGATCACATTTGTACTTACCAAACCACTATTTCTCTTCTTCCCCCATAAAATAACTTATGGGCTTGGTTTATGGTTGTAGAGATACCCGGTAAGCTGAAATAGGTCGTTGGTAGTCGAGTTTTTGCAAGGATTTTCCACTTTGGCGTTTCCCACGTGAACCTGTGTGCTACCATGTTTGCACTCTTGTTGAAGCAGTCTTTGACTAATGAAGGAGAAGGTCATGTGCCTTTTAAGGGTTTGTTTGGGTATACGATTTTAAAAATAACAATTTGAAAACATGATTTTTAAAAATGCAATTAGGTGTTTGGCAAAATCGTGATTTGATTTTTAAAATCGCAGTTTAGCTTTTAAAATTCTACGTTTTCAAAAAAACATCTCTTTACCTGCGATTTGAAAACGCAGAAAATTGTAATTTTTTAAAAATGCAATTCTCAAGTGATTCATTTTTTACGATTTGATTTAAAATCTCGCTTATTGTCTACGAAATCGCAATGTCAAACACACTCTTAAACTCGATGGGACTTTGCTATTTTAACCTTTGTGAACTCAACGCCTCGATTGGGCTTCTTAATCTTTAATTAAAAGAGATCCTTGAAAGATTGGTTGATATGGACTTAATGGGTGTTCGGCCCATGTGAATTTCTTTGGATCGATATTGGGTTTCTATTGAATCACTTGTTTACTAACGTTGGCCCATCAGTAGACGTAGGGGAGCATTCCTAGGCCTCTTGGTTCTATCGGTTCGATTGGTGCTAGGACTACCCGTGGACCTTGGATTCAGCTTTAGGTTTGTCTCCCTTATGTGTCATGATTTAATGATGAAATGCTTGTTGGGCCTTTAGCCTTCTATGGAGAGTGCAAGATTGGGAGATCAATTAGGGCCCAACTGGGCTGGGTTGTCGACCCTCTCAAGGGTTGTAGGATAGGTGATTGACCAAGGCCTGACTAGGCTAGGTCATCAATTGACTGAGCGGAAGACTTGATAAACAAAATCAGAAGTGTTTGTGTCTGCGTCTTTTGATTGAAAAATAAAACAAGCCCACAAGCTTAAAAGTAACAAATTCCGCAAAGCGTTTGAGAGAAATTCTCTGATTGATAAATATTCAATTGTTTTTTTATTTACAATGCAAACTCACCTATAAATACTAGTAGAAAATTTGAAGAGAAAATAATCATAATCCTAATAGGGACAAGTAAACTTAATCCTTAGAAAGGCAAGAATAATAATTACCAATCCTAGTAAGGAAAACAATTACAAAATCTGAAATCTTAAAAGCAATAAAATAAACTAAAGATAAAAAAAATAAAATAAACGATAAAATCCTAACTTAAAATAGAAAATCAATAAATTAATTTTTCTGTCAACCGAATACGGTTGACAATCAGCAGTGATCACGACAAAATATTTTCTTCTATACTTCTACTATCTGAATCTGAATAAAAATCTTCTTAAACGGTCATTTCCCAATAAATTATTTATTATTTTCTTATTTTGGAATTTACCGAAAATATGAGTAAATTCCGTCCTACATCAGACAACCCCACTTGAAAAAAATTCGTCATCGAATTTTCTTTGTAATATGGCACGCATGGCTCCTCTGGAGAAAGGTATTTGGAGAAATCTACGTAGATGATACCAAGACACGTATTTTTCCTATTGTCTCTTTCCATAAAAATTGCTCCAATAATTTCTTTTTAGATATCATCTTCAACTTCTCTATTTTCCTCAAAGGAATCGATATTGCTCTTTTCTTCTGTAGTGATCGTGATGAGTTGCGTTTGTGGTGGAGGAGGTAGTGGATGTTCCTCCATTGGTGCAGTTGTTGGAACAAATGGTAGTGGTTGCACAAATTGTTTCTCTGACGGCAGCTCCACCAAATTAATAACATCCACATCATTTTCACCGTAATTAATGTTCTCTTCATAGGTAGGGTACTTATTTGGAGATTCAAGATCACGGTTATGGACAACTCCGACGCAATCTCCATATTTGTTAACAATTGTGTTGGTACATCGCTTCATATCGTCCAAGAATTCATCCAATAATTCTCGCATTGATTGTAGTATTTGTTCTTGAAAGTGTGCTTGTTGTGATCGAGCCTTTGATAGCTTGATATATTGCTGGTAGTCAATTCTTGAAACAAACTCTCTCTCACGAATGAATTCGTTAGTGTAGTTGTTATTGTAGTATGAATTGGCTATCGAATCCAGATAACGCCAGCTCGGATACCCCATAAATTCGGCTCTTGAACGAGCCCCTCCCCCTACAAGCGATGTTGTTAAAGAGGTTGTTACCATTGTTCAAGTAGCCATCGAACAGGATAACGTCTGCTCTGATACCAACTGATGTAGCGAAAGACTTGATAAATAAAACCAGAAGTGTCTGCATCTTCTGATTGAAAAATAAAACAAGCCAACAAACTTAAAAGTAACAAACTCCGCAGAGTGTTTGGGAGAAATTTTCTGATTGATAAATATTCAATTGTCTTTTGATTTACAATGCAAACTCACCTATAAATACTAGTAGAAAACTTGAAGAGAAAGTAATCATAGTCCTAGTAGGACAAGTAAAACCTAGGCCTTATTAAGACAAGAATAATAATTACAAATCCTAGTAAGGAAAACAATTACAAAATTTGAAATCTTAAAAGCAATAAAAATAAACTAAAGATAAAAAAAAAAAAATAAACAAAAAAAAATCCTAACCTAAAATAGAAAATCAATAAATTAATTTTTCTGTCAACCAAATACAGTTGACAATCAGCAGTGATCATGACAAAATCTTTCCTTCTATACTTCAATTGTCTGAATCTGAACAAAAATCTTCTCAAACGGCACTTTCCAAATAAATTATTTATTATTCTTCTTATTTTGGAATTTACCGAAACTATGGGTAAATTCCGTCCTATATCATTAACCCTCCCAAGTAGATGTGGGATTGGTGATTGACTAGGACCTAACTCAATGGGACAACCGAGCCTAGAATACCCTCTACTACAACGTATATGGCCAGTTCCTCCCACTTTCACTATGGCATGTGGAGCGATTAAAGGGGTCCCTCGGGTCTTTGGTGCTCTAACCTGTTAACCAGTCGAACCCATATATTGTGCCCGTACCAAGCATATTGAAATAGACTATCATTTTATTAGATATAAGATTTTACACAAGGATCTTGTTGCCAGTTATATCTCTACAAATGATTAGTATGCCGATATTTTTACAAAAGGCCTCAGCTTGATTCTTATTTCTCAAAGATAAACTCATGGTCACTCCTCTCCCATTCATTTAAGGGGGGATATTAAGAAAGAAGACCATTTAGCAACACAATTAGCATTATCCACTTCAGTACCCTTGACGACATTTGCTAAAGATTTGAATTATGCAAATTAGGCACCAAGTCGCCAACGTTATCAGATAGACTTATCTTGTAAACAACAAGATAAGTCCTCCGCTCTCATCAAACTTGCAGATAGAGATAGAACTTAGCTTAACAACCCGCAGATAGTGATAAAACTTTGATATACTCATGTAAATTATATATATATATAATCATTTTATATCAACAACCATACCTCTTTACACTTCTGCAGAAATAGCAGATAGATCAAACAAAATTTTGAAACGAGTTTCAAAATCAAAACACAAAGAACCAACCTATACATTCACTGTGACTAAACTAGTATATTGGATTCAATACCTCATCTGTAACATATACTAAAATTATCTATAGTCTTCTTAAATTTACCCTTACTTAGAAGCCGAACTCGAATCTCCCATTTGATTTTCTGAATAAGTTGGTCCTCGGACAAAGGATGATTATTATGCTTCAAAGCATTTTTATTCTACCAAAGATGATACACCGTAGTCCCAAGGGCAAGACGACAAGAGTAAGCTTTTAGCACTTTCCTTCTCCATTGCAACAACCCCAATTAACAACATCCTCCCAGCAAATTGAGAGATCCTCAACACCGCACAATGATATGTCTCCAAATTCTACTACTATAACTGCAACCAAAAAATAAGTGGTCTTTATCTTCAATAACGTGCTTGCAGAACATACATTACGTGTCCCCTTGATAACCCCACTTCAATAATCTATCTCCACTAGTTAACGCATTCTTCATTGCTAACCAAAGGATAAAAGCATGCTTTGGGATTGTTAAGGGGAACCAAATTAATTGCCACCACTTGTCAGTCCCATGATATTCTTATCTTCTTAGAATATTGTTAACTTCTATACTTATCACATTCGTGAATGCAGCAGAAAATCATTCCACCAAATGCAAAGCTACTTTGCTTTCTTTCATTAACATCAGGGCAGCCTGATTTCCAACTGAAGTTTTGTTGCACCGTCTTCATCCTTTGTGTTTATAAAAGTCGTAAGACGCAAGAAAAATGTCAAATGGAACTTGGGTAAATCTGGAGGTTAATACAACATATATATAATAACAATTCTTTTCCTTAAAAGTTTGTTGGGGTTGGGGAGGAAAAAGAAGAAGAAGAAATTCAAAGCCAAAAGTTCAGGCACATACACCTAGCTATTTGCGGCTGCTTGCAATTGGCCAAGCTCACTTTCACTCTTTGCCAAAACAAATCCATCATTAACACCTATATAAACTTACATACATATACACACATATATATATAAATACATTTTTTTTTTTTTTTTTTGAAGTTTTTGAGTGACACAAATTCATATATACAAAAGTTTAGAACTCAGGCCAAGTCCATGGAGACGAAAGTATTTTTATTTATAATGCATTAGATCAGTAGGGGCCCAACAAACATGGGCATGTTACACAAATTAATCAATGCTTTATTTTCCGTACGTGTCCCCAAATAGTAACAAAGGCACAGCAAAGCTCATGATGCACATGCAGGCACAGTGTGGAGGCCGGACAATGATGATCACTGTTTGAGGCTTGAGCATATATATATTATATCAAATTTTTTTTTACAAATCAGCTTCTAAAAAAATTATACAAACTGGCCTTTAAAAGTAACATGTGTTCTTAACATGTAAAAAGTGCATGTTTTTTTATACCATGTGCTTTTCACATGTTTAAAAGACATATATCATTTTAAAAACTGGTTTGTAAGAACTTTTTTAGAAACTGATTTGTAGAAAATTTTTGTCTATATAGTATATATATACTACTATATATATTATATATATATATATAATATATATATATATTATTACAGAAGAAGTTATTTAGGTGCGATGGAGCTTGGGAGTCGTCCATGTCGTGTGAGCGGAATGTATATGTCTGCCTTCGTAGGTTGTAATCACCATCCTTGGGTCCTCCGCTAATCGCTCCACACGTTTTTTTACGCGACAGTTATCTTGTGTGCAACGGTAGTAGCTCCTGCATGCATATATGGAAACCCCGGCCTCAATTTAGAAGAATATATTGAATTACTGCTTAAAATTAAGTCTGGTTTAATAACATCATAGACAGAATCATAGATATATATTGAAGCTAGCTGATGGCATTTTTTTGAAGCAAATTCACAGCCGAGAGCATGTTATTAGCTACAGCTAGCTTGCGTGCAGTGCTTTACGTGTTATGGCGCTGTAGAATATCTATCTATACTCGACGACATGGAATATTTAGGGTGATTTTCATGCATGCAGGCTGCAGCGATGATATATATACCTGCAAGCGACTTGTGAAATGAGTACGATGCCACCATGCATGTGCTATATATATATATACCCTTCTATCAGATAATTTGTTTATACATCGTCATAATAGCACGTAATTTTTTACATAATCTACAAAATCGATACAAATTTAATTTAAAATTAGAGAGTTAGAATTGAAAGGTATGACCTATTTAATTAAATGAGTTGAGTTAAAATCAGCATATATAATCTTATACCCATATTTAATTAATGCCTCAATACTATCTGAATCTGACACACAAATACAAATTTTCACCTCAGACTATATATACCCTTCTATCACGTAATTTGTTTATATACCAGTGTTAAAACTATAGAAAGAACAACCTGGGACGCGGTGTGATGTGACTGCTCACAAGGAGAAGGAAAAGCAAGATAATGTTCTCAAAATTCACCTTGACATATATACAGCTAGCTAGCGGGGCTAAAATTCGCATGACAAATTGGACTGTTAGAATTATGGGTACAAAATTAAAGTAATCATTTTCCTAGAATATTTATTGAGGATGGAGTGGAACAATAATAATTGGAAATTAAATTCTGTCCCAATAAAAAGAAATTAAACTCTGAAGTTAAGTCAGAGTCACACGTGGGAAACAAAGATGTGTTTAGGCCTCAGTATCTTACCATCTCTTCTCAGTTGCACATGTACACCTAGCTACATACGGACAATGGCGAAGGAGGTTTGGGTAAGACAAGGTTTAAAGTTAGGAACTTGGCTCTGATACTATATTAAATTATCATTTATCTTAAAAGTTTAAGCTAATAAAAAATTATTAATTTAATGATTATTTAATTTATATTCTACCAACTGGGGTGAATTAGCTTGTATTTAATGTTAGCTGCTCACATTGTCATATTTCTATAGGCACAATGTCATGAGGGCGAGACTTATATCCATTAATTCCTACTTGCGAGCTTCCTACTACTATGCTCTTGATGATGTGTGAGTTTAACTATGGCTCAATCTATTTTAAGGGAGCACTTGGAAATTCCCGTATTGTTGGACAAGTTTCCTACTACGTATCATGCTCTTGGTGATGTTGGAGTTTAACTATGACTCAATTCGTTTTAAAAAAGCGTTTGCGGATCCATGTATTGCCTGTCTCATCCCATTAATCTATGCTTATTAGCTTCCTACTGCTATGTCCTTGGTAATGCAAGAGTTAAGCTATGACTCAATTGATTTTGAAAGAACGCATACAAATTCCCACATCACAGGTTCGTTCAGCTAGGCCCCTCTTGAATGGTGTCTAGGTAGGGCATTCCAGCTGGTTCTCCCCTTTACCCTAGTTTACTAGAAAAAAAAAAAAAAAAAAAAAAAAAAAAAAAAAAAAAAAAAAAATTGTGACAATTGCCATTCAATTTTAGAGTTAGGACGAGAAAGGCAGCCTTGGTACATGGCAGGTCATAGGAATAGGCCAGGGTTTAAGTATTGTCATATCCAAGCATCTCTAACCCACGTTTAAAAGGTCGAAACTGACCTTGTGAACAGTAAATACCCTAACCCAGGTTCATTTCTAAACTGGGGAAAGCTTGAAATCGGACAATTTTCTCTTGAACCAATGATTATTGTTAGAAAATATGAACCGCAAAATGGGTTGTATTATTACGCAGGACATTCAGATTCAGAGGTGAAATCATTTTCCAGAAATTATTTTCCTTGACTTTGTGAGAAAGCTGGATTCTTTTCTAGCAGTGATAACAAGTCAAAAAAGTAATCCCCATGCAATTGCTCGTGACCCTATTGCATACAGAAGACAAAGTACGATACTCACTTCAATTAATTTATATATCAAATCCTTTCTACCCTCCTCATCAACCACATAATCGAAGGCCTTGAGAGATTTAGCTAGAAGTAAGTATACAATGGCAGCAGCTAACTGTATACTTTATTTGTTTTGTATGAAGTACCTGGCCTACATTCTTGGTGGGAATTAAGGCTTAGTTAAAAGTAAAGCAAAAGCACTTTCAGGAGATCCTAGGCCAAAAGACATTTTTAGATGAGTAATGTTACTTTTTATGTTAAATTTTTGTGTAAATTGATATGATATATTTTAAGTGATTAACACTTTATTTTATTTTTTTACACAAGAGCCGATTTAAAACTGGCGTGAAAATCTAGTGTGAAGATTTTGTACGCTAACCAGAGAGCTTAATATGCTTTCTGCTTAATGTACGCTAGCTATTCTATATATACTTCAATAATTTGTACCCCTTAATTTACTGTCATCTTGTAATTATTTCAATCTTCTTTGCATAAGAAAACATAATCAATAAAGCAATGAACCACAATAAATATGTCGTGTTGTTTAATGGTACTTGGTCTTTCATTGATCTTGATGGTCTTGACTGTTTGTTGATCTTTCCGCTGTGATTACACCTCTTTTTAAGGTAATAATTAATGGTTGTTCTAGGCCATTGCTTTAAAATATTTTCTCATTAATCATACTGATTAAACATGTTTACCCATATCTAAATCTCCTGCACCAAGCGTTCAAAAATAATTATGACAAGGATAATAATGAGATCGAAAGGGAGCATAGCATGCATATATATGGGGCACACCAGAGCTATAATCCAGTGTGGTATGAACTACTTTTCTTGAAGAAGTGAGTAATTAAAGCAAATTAAAAAGTTGAGATTTGAATCTTTCTAACCTTGGATGCTGGGTGTTCTTTACCACTTTCTGTCCATATTTCCTCCACTTGTAACCATCATCTAACACATCTACATCGCTCATGGTCTTGAAGCAAAAACGAGGCTCCCTCACCTTCCTCCTTGCCTTTATCTTTTTCATCTTCATGGTAGAAATCCCTAGATGATGATGATGGTCATCTAGATCTCCACCACCTCTCTTGTTGCTTAAGCATTCACCAACGTCTTCCCATGCCCTAAAATCATTTCAAAACCAAACCAAACCCAATTCATTAGTGTAAGTGAGAGAGGGTGTGGAACGTTCAACTATCCCCGACTACAAACAATTTTTTGGAATCACGCCCGTGAGTAAAAGTTCGAGTACTCTTATAACTTGACCTATGTAGAGAGAATGCTTTGTTCTTGAGATCTAGTCGAGAAGAAACCCGATACCCCATTTAAAAAATTTAAAAAAAAAAAAAAACCCTTATAACTCAACTTGTGTAGAGAGAATGCTTTGCTCTTGAGATCTAGTCGGGACAAAGCCCAATACCCTGTTTTTTTAAAAACAAAAAAAGGGGGAAGAGAGAGTTGCATGAAATTTATTTAAAAAGGAACAGACATGATTGGATATAAAAAGCTATATATATGTAGTTTTACCATAGATTAGCAGCTGATCTATGCAAAGAAAGGAGCTGAGATCCTCTAAAATCAGAAGTGGTGTCTTCTCTTTGCTTAGTAGTGGCAGATGAGAGTAGGGTTTCAGTGAGATTACTGGAAGGTGCATCAGATGATAGTGAAGGAGGGATGGTAGTGAAGGCTTTGAGAGATTGGTGGCATCCTAGAGGAGGTAAGCTGCTCAAGTTGGAAGGGAAAGAAAAGAAACCCATTTGTGAAGGAACCTCTTGATCGTCAAACAGGCCCTGGTTGAGCATATTTTGGGACGTAGTTGAAATCTCTCTCTCTCTCTCTCTCTCTCTGAATAGTGTAGAAAATCAAATATATAAAAAGGTTCTTGGGTTCCCTTTATAGGAGAAAGTCTGATGAGGATGATCTCTCTATAGACTAGAAGCAGTCTAGATTAAAAGCACGAGGGCCTCTCTCAAACTTCTAGGATATATCATATATATATATATATAGATAGACAAATAGAATTTCCAAGATATCAAAGTATTCAAATACCTATAAACACCACCAACCACTTTCCCTTCTTGTAGTACTCTCTAGTAAAAGACCCTTTTGAAATCTCATATAAAGAAACAATACTAAGGGAGAATATAGCTGACATTCTTCCTTAAAATTAAACAAGAAAAAGATGAGAGATATATAAGATAATGAAAAATAAAGAGAAGGTGAGCATGATAGATATATATACATATACATATACATATACATATAAATATATATATATATATATATATATATGCTATTTAACATTCTTCCAACATTTTTTTAACCCATTTTCAACTTAATATGACATGTTCCAATCTGGGCATTTAAAATCGATTTTAATTAAAATATATATATATATATTAAAAGTGAATTGAGTATACCATATTAGCTAAAAATGATGAGAGAATGCTAACATTTCTTTTATATATATACTATTATATATTCAACCACTTGACTTCAAAGACTCTAAAATTCAACTAATTCTGAAGTTTTTTTCTTTTTGTTTTTTATTTTTATTGTTTTGGAGTGATATATACAGTGGTACACATGTTACTATTTGACCTCAAAAGCATGGAAAATCGATGTGTCGCAGGGCTGAGTGGAATTGAACTGTATATAATACAGAGGTCAACAATACACGACAATTAGGTGAGCAGTAGCTGGTTTGGTTGACATAGCATAGTCATTTGCATAGAGTGCACAAAAAAACCCGTGCTACCGCTGGTTACCTAGAAGGATCCAAGGGATAAAAGTGAAAAATAGATGAGTGCACAATAATAGAAGACAAATCCAAAATACAAGTGCATAAGTGAAAATTATTAATCTTCACCGCAAAATCTCTGAGAAGGAGCAAAAAGAGGGAGATACTTATAATGTCTTTCACTTTCTAGGGTTTCTTTTTTGTGTCCTCAATTTTGTAGCTAGGGTTCTTTTGGACAAACAAAAAGAAATATCAGATGGCAATGATGATGAATCTTGGGTGCAAATCTCTCGCTCTCTCTTTGCATCGGCGGTGAGGATATCATTATGATTCATGAAATAGGCCCTATTTGACCTTTTGCAGAAAATAAAGCTTCTCACCTTTCTCATCTCCTTTTTGCTCGTTACTTTATATACTTCACCCAACCCCACATCTACCCACCATTTCTCAAATTCCAAACCGACCTATTATATTGTTATGATCATCTCTTCAATTAATTGCTTCATAATCTTTATGGTTAACTTTTCTTTTCTGTTTTTATGAGTGAGCGGGGTAACTTTTTATTTATCTTTAAGAGGGTGTTTGGATAGGGCCCTAGAAGATTATATTTTGTTTAGTTGCACTTAAATAAAAGGAATATTTTAGATACATGTAAGAACACAAAATTATCTAAAGAGATGAAAGCATAAAAGAAAGACACATAATTAAGGTGGCTCAACCTATAAGGCATACGTCCACACATTAAAGACTTTTCTTTACTACATCTTTCTTTAATTATTTGATTGTATACAAGATTATTTATAGAGAAAGAACCTGAATGTTACACATCTCTTCTACTTCTACATTAACAACAACATATTTAATTTACACAAACTATGTTCTAATTCTTGAGTTATTGTAATTCTTTCAGCAATTGTAGCTGCTGTTAGCCAAACAGTCGCCGATGTCTAAGTCTCGGCTATAGTCGCCGCCGTTGGCCAAAGAAGACATCAAAGGGCGAGAAAAAAATGGCTACTATGGCTTGAATTGGAACATCAGTTGCTATGATCGGAACTTAGACTTTGGCGACTCTGGCCAACATTAGTTACTCTGGCCAGAATTGGCTACTACGGCCAGAACATGGACATCGGCTTCTTTGGCCAACGGCGATGACTATGGTCAAGACTTGGACATCGGCGACTGTTTGGCTAACAATAGCTATAATTGCCAAAATTAGGTTAACTATAGGCCTTAAATACGAATTTCCTTAATGGCATGTTCACTGTAACAAGATGCGATATTTCTTATTGTGGGAAAATCATCATAGAAGATGTGAGAATCCACGTTCCCTTTGTCTTGAAAATGTTTTCTTTCTTTTAAATTACAAGAATGACAACATTCCATATGTTTTTATTAATAAGGTGCTAAACTGTTTTTGACTTTTTGATGCTACTATTTGGTTTTTTTTGTTTTTATTTGATAATGTTATGGTTATACAAGAAAAGTTAGACTATGTGATAATTTTTTTATGGTGGGTTTTTTAATTCTAACTATTGGGTTTGATTGTTACGATTGTAAAATTTGTATACAAAAGTGAGAAATTATTTTATTCCACAAAAATGGAAATGAATGTAAAATCTATATATATAAGTAATGAACTATTTTATTTCACAAAAAATGGAAATGAATAAGATTTATTTGGTTATAGATGAAAAATAAAAAAATGAAAAAATGAAATAGTATAAAGATCAATTAATATATTAGAAAATTAAAGAAAAATCATGGTTTATATATAGTTTTCCGTTATCATATTTTGTTTAATTTTTAAATAATTTTGTATCAAATAGTCTTATACACTTGAAGAGAGAAACGTAATGATATTTTGGGAATAATAAATATTTCCTAGACAATTCTTAGGAGTAAACAAAACATAAGAATCTCATATTCTAAAAAATCCTATCAGATTCTTAATAATTTTCAAACATGACTTTCTTGGGAATCTAGATTCCCAAGCATCACATTTATCAGAATATAGATTTCCACAATGAGCTTTATAAATTTTTTTCAAATTTAACTTTAAAAATATACTTTTATTAATTTAGCTAGTCATTTTTTAAAACCATTAAACAACAAACTCTCTAAATATTTCTCTACTTTAAATAAATATTATTTTTTATTGATAAAATTAACTACCAAAAGCATCCAACCAAACTTTTTGAATCATTCATTGCAAAAAATAATATTAAAAAATTATAACATTCACTTTTTAGTTCTTTAAATATAAGAAAGTTACTAACAAATGTTAAACTTAATATTTGATAAAAAGTTTGTTCAATGTATGGTAGGTTTTGTTAAAAATTTAGAAAAAAAAAAACTAAATATAAAGAGCTCATTGTAAGTAGTCTTAGATCCCATGAACCAAATCACACATAAATGGAAAGTTTATTTGTGGACCACAACCCTTATAGATATTTACGGATGGGATGTTCTAACCATTGGATTTTATATTATTCTTGTTTGTTGCACTTGGTGCAAATAGATAAAAATGATTTATCTTGTTGAAGTCAATTTACTTGGTTCATACCTTATGGGGTGAAGCAAGATATTGTAATCAAGGACCCGCTCCCTTATCAAAAGGTATCAATTGCTTTCGAGGCTAAAGAGGAATGTTTGTTTTTATTTTTTGACATATATATTTTTTATTGTTTATATTTGTATAAGAGATAATCTACGAGATTCATGTAAATTTGTAAAAGAAATGAACAAGGAATGTGCAAGAGAATGACACTAAAAACAGGATCAGGATCCAGCTCAAATTATGTGAATTCAGACAGTTCTTTGCATCAAATAGCTTAAAAAATGCTATCTATTAAAAATGTGGCATGTAATCGAGGCAAGAAAAAAAAATGCCAAAAGTCTTTTTCTTCACTTTTGAAGAGACGCTTATTTTTTAGTAAATTAAAAGACAATTTTTTGCTAAAAGCTTTTCGACAACATAAAGCGTAAAAACTTGATGAAAATATACTCAATTCTCCTTAATAACATGTCACCTTATTAATAAGTAGCATTTTTCACTCCGTTTAATATAAAAAAGAGCATGAATTTACATAATTTAAAAATCTACGATTTCTTTAAAATTGTAAAGGATCCTTATCCTTAAACACATCTCAAGCCTAAAAGCCTCTCAATCTAATTCCTAAACAAAAATGAAATTTGCTTGCTCCAAAAAAGTAAAAAATAAAAAGAACTGTAACATGTAAATGTCATGGTGTAAAATGCTCTACTTGCTAAAAACAATGACATAAATTTCTAAAAATAGGATTGAAAAAAAAATTTCTAATTCAGTTTTTAAAAGTGTTACATGTTTTTTAACATGTAAAAAACACACATATTTTTAATAGCACGTAATTCTCACATGCTTTTATAGCATTAATAAAAAATATATATATATATTTATTATGTGTTCAAAGAACACGTAATACTTTTAGAGACTAAATTAAAAGAATTTTTAGAAAATTTATTTCCTTTGTCAAATATTATCCTTTTAAATCGTACTTTCCGCTCTTGAAAGTTGTAGAAACATGTGGCAAAGCATTTCCAAATCAATTTCACAGGCATGTTTGGCAATAGACTCTAATTTTACTGTTTAATGATTCTATTGTATCTAAAGTGATTGTTGAGAGGAAATGTTGTAAATTTTTTGTATAGAAAAATAAAATTTTTTGTTTTTTAATGAGTATTTTATTTGAATAGTAATAAAAAAAATGTTTGGTGTGATATTAAAAAAAAAAAAATTGTTAAAAAGTAATTGATATAATATAAAAAGTGAGAATATTTTTTAAAAAAAATTATAATAAAATTAAAGTTGGAGTTAGAATTGATTGCCAAATAGACCACTGTGTTTCCTGAACAAGGGCATCTTTCAGAAAATTGTCTTTTAAAAATAATGATCTAAATTTACATCCAAAAAGAAAAAAAGGTAGGTTGAAAAATATTTGCGTTTAAATCTGAAAACATAAATTAATGAGAAGAAAAAGAAAAAGGTAGGAAAAAGGAGAGAGAGAGAGAGAGAGAGAGTGTTTTTTTAAAAAAAAAAACAAAAACAAAAACAAAAAATTACAAGAATTTTTCTCTATGGTTTTCACTATATGATGCTTTCGTGGTGGTGACTTGCATATGACGTCAGGAGGGTACGTACCGAGGGAATAATAAATTGCATCATCTACAGTGACCGTTTGGGTTAAATAAATAAAAAACGTTTTTCCTTTGAAGTTGGGCCTAAGTAAGTTGGGAATAGGACGTGGGGTGGCAAACAGACATCATTTCTTTTTGTCTCTGTTTATAGGTGGCCATTATGCCACTTAGATTACATTCCTTTGCTTCATTTTCAGCTTTTATAATCGACTTATTATCATTTCCAGCTTTGCCAAAAAAGGGCACAAAGTTGATAAAGAACTGTTATGATTTTCTTCAACCTTTTTACTTTTTAGGCTAATAATAATAATAAAATGAAATTTAACTAATTTTAAAAACCGAAAGCAGAGCCTGATATAATGTTGTCGAAAACAAGTTTAGTTTAGCATATTTGTAGGTGTACTAATGTTATGATGTTCCATTTATTAGTGAAATGAAATTATTTTCACATGATTTTTATATATGTGTTAATGTGTACTTATTTGGTGCTTCATAATTCTCTATGATTGGTCTCTCCCTCTCTCTCTCTCTAATCCAAAGGTTATGTTGGTCATTTTAGACTTCACAATCTATCATGTCATCCTTTTCTTTTTCTTTTTCCTTTTTTTTTTTCTGGCTGGGAGTTTCTTGAATTATTTCCTTGAATATACCAATGAAAATAACTTGGATTTGAAAGACCCTGTTTTGAGGGTATCAATCATCTCTCCAATTCCATGGAATGATTACACCACGCCCACCTCTCTCTCTCTCTCTGTGATTCTTGTCTAGATCCTCCAAGCCAAAAATTCTCACTCAGCAATATTCTCACTCAGAAATCTGCTGTCTAAGATCCTGCCTTTGCAGAGACATCCCATGCCGACCCTTCTCCAGAAATAAGCTGTCATGACATGACCTACTTCTCTCTCTCTCTCTCTCTCTCTCTCTGTAGTACATTTGTACTTCTTCCCCACATGATGAACAATCCACCACTCCACAATTATTAGAAAAGGAGAGTGAATTTGTTTTCCATAATCTATCAATATTATTTAAACAAAAGATACTTAATTTACTATTAGCGTAATAAAAAAAAAATGTATTCCTATATACAGCCTATTCAAATATTGATATTGAAATCCGAAAAAGATATATCATACAAATCCTTGAGCTTAAAGAGGTGTGAAATAATTAATCCAACCATTTTTTGTAGGCGTAGTAGTTACTATTACAAAGAATCATAGCCTATTCTTTCATTATGATCAATATATAACACAAAATTAGATATATGGAAAAGATTGCTCTGAGGTAGGGTGGGATAGATAGAACTTATTGGACAAGATTATGTACTATGATTTTTGCAAATTTGTTCCTTTTTTTAACAATCCATAACTGAAAGCAAGAAAAGAGTTTGATTGTATCTTCAATGATTGATTGATATCGGTATTGGATTTGCTTGGATGATTATAAGATCATCATTTTCCGTGAAAATATTTCTAATTCTATTACACATGCTTCAATAATTGCCATTAACATTGTTTTGGCTTGAGCAACGGAACAGTCAACTTTCTATACTAAACTTTTTTAAGTCATAATTGTCTTCGCTGATATATTGCTACTAGCCACAATAGCTTCTCAAAGCAATTAACCTCAGCGTGCAAAAAGTTTCCGCCTTAATATTAGGGACGACATATTAGAGACGACATTTATGTTGTCGTCGCAAATAGAAAAATATTTTTCTATGATTCGCAATGACTATGCGTGACAACCAAAAAGTCATTGCTAGCGAGCATTTTATCAGCGACAATTTTTTGGTCATAGCTGATAGTTTAATAGTTATTGACCAAATTGCCGAAAATACACTCCAGAACAAGCTCAATTTAAGATCTTATCATTGCCCCGAATAACATTTAGCAACACTAGTTCAGACCAATAAGTCTGAACAAAATATATCTTATTTTTTATTCAATGTGAGAAGAGGAAGAAATGAGAGTTACAAAGGTGAGTCTTTCTTCTTTTGCTCAAAATATTTCTTATTGAGTTACATATATGAAAGTTTTCTCTTAAAAAAAAAAGGGGTGGACCTAATATCCAGAAAATTTGAATGCAACAATTCGAAGGGTAGGTCCATAACCTAAATGTATGGAGGCCATACGAGAAAAGCATCTTTCCCTCTCTCTCTCTCTCTCTCTCTCTCTGTCCACGCGCTGATCTTTAGGTGAGGGAAAGAAGCATGGGACTAACTAAACGTACAGTACTCGTGTTGAAATATTATTATTTTTTGTAATTAGTGATGGATTATTTATACATACACAAACACATACAACATTATTATATAATAAATATATTCAAACTTAAGAGTTGAAAGTACGTAGTAGCTAGAAGGCGCGGGCGCAGGTGCAGTAATGGGCTGTACATTCCGTCGGGCAAAAGCATCACATCAGCGAATCATGGTCGTCAATGTGTTTGAAAACGACTGTTCAATCAGAAAGGTGGGATGTGGGGGCTTCATCATGCATGCTTTGTTGAGGGAACTAACTGGCGGGTGTGCTTGAGAAGCTGACATGCGTGCACCAACCTTATACATATTTTGTTGCTGCTGTTGTCGCGTGAGTCTTAAGACTGTTCTCTTCTGTTCTCTTCTATGACTATGCCTGCAGTAGTGTACCCAACCCCTTTGTCTTCTTGCTGCCTGAAATGTCTCATGTTTTTCTTCATCAGCAGCTAGCACAGTACTACCCATAACACCTTTCGTATGAGACTAGCTAGCTCCAATGAAAGATCTAGCTAGCTAGTACATATATGATACTCTGCACAATGGAATATTTTTCTTATGAGTACCGTTTGAAAATGTCAAATGCCTACCTCCTGCTTTATATTATATGGCTTTCTATTATAATTAATTTTGATAAAAAAAAATAGTATGAAAATGTTCTATTTCTTGTGATGCATTATGCATATTCCCCTTATTGTTATTAATTACTTACAAAATACCTTATCAATTCTCCTTCTAGTTAAATGTGATCATGTAAGAAATTTTTCAATAAAGTGTGACGCATATGCCCCATGACATTATGATTTTGTAAACAAAAAAATACAATTTTAAACGAAATCGCAGAAAGTAAATCGTTTGGTACTGCGATTTTAGAAAATTATAATTTAAACACGTAGAAAATATATGTTTTCAAATTACAAGCAAGATGATACTTTTTTTAAAACGCACAATTTTAAAAGTTAAAGTACGATTTTAAAGGCCAAATTGTAATTTTACCAAATATTTAATTGCGTTTTTAAAAATCACATTTTTAAATCGCTATTTTAAATCACGCATTTTGAAATCGCAAAACCAAACGGATCTCTAGTGCGGTTTAGCTAATCATATATTTAGGGTGTTTAGTAATTTATTCCAAATGAGAAATCATTTGTGGAATTAAAATCAAAATTAATTTTGTTTTGATTTATTTTTCCTTGATGAGATGAATAAATTAAATAAGGTAAAATGCTGATTAAGGATTACTAACCTAACTTATAAATAAACAGCCATTTGTATTCAATCAATATGGGCCTGAAGGCACAATTAGACATAAGTTGAAAGATGCCTCTCTTTACTAAAATATTTTTTAGAGTTTATATTGTTGAGGTTTTTATATTTGTTTGAACAAATATGACTGGAGGTGATTCTAAATCCTATCGGCTGCTAAATGTTAGCATAATATTTGTTTTGTATGCTAACAGATCCATCAATGTACGTATAAAATATTTTTGTTCATGCATGCTTAAAACTGAGTAGAAATAATAAAATGTAAAAGAAGGGGGTTGGTTAACGACCATATATCTCAATGTTCAAAATTAAATTTGTCCATGCAATATATATATATATAAAATAAGTAGAAAATTGAAGGCATTGGGTTACCATGTATGACCTTAATTATGTTTTTGTTAATTTTTTTATTATTATTATTATTAGTACTATCATCTTCAACATCTTTCAAAAGCATGGGGCTGAAAGCTTGAAATTCAATGATTTCACCCATATGAATAAAAATTTTTCGATCTCTAGTTTTTATTTGCTCTATAACTAGGTTGTATCTTTGTGAATGGTAGGTCTTCATAATTGGTTACTCTTATAGCTAGGTTACAAGTTGGTCCAACTTTGAGGCAAAAATGAGATATGGTAGATGTCTAATCTCATGGTCTTTTCTCGTCGAACTCTTATAAATTTAAATGATAAATTTATAAGAGTTGGACCCAAAAAAAAAACCATAAAATTGGAAAAGAATCCTTTCTCGACCAACCAAAATTGAGAATGTTTTGGAGCTAAATTTGCTACGTCGATCTGTCTTGAAAGGTTATTTTGTGTCTAGCTCACGTAAGGGATTACGTACAAGTATGGTCTATGAACGTGCATGGTCCCACGCATGCGACATATACCCGTTAGACGGGGTATTTCCCCCGCTGTCGATCTCATGGACCATGTTATCAAGATTTTATAAACCCATGGCCATCGCCCATCGGGTAAAGTATTGATTGTTAAAGTTGAACCATCAGAAGTTTGGCATTGGATATATATAATTTAGCCGACTCTGGGAAACGAACAGCTTTTTACATTGTCAAATGATTACTACTCGGGCACACACCAAACGGGTTATCTGTCTGAAAAGATGGGTATATTGTTTTTTTTTTTTTTTTTTTTTCTAAGATAAAGATTAAATACTACGCTCTTATTCTATTAAATTCATAAGATGATATTTATCAGTTTTTGGATCCGTTATTATTAAGAAATACCAAAAAAGGGCTAATGAGTACTACGTATCACATCAGTCTAATAAAATGACGTATAGTATGCTATATTCTATATGTACTCTCATCACATCTTTATTTCATTAGGTTAAATGCAACCGAGAAGGATTTTTTATATATATATTTTATTTTTCTTCTATGTTTAAGGGTGTGTTTGTTTTAGCACAATATATATAATATATATCATGTGAAAATATCACATGCTCCCCAGGCACATGCCTTGGAGGCTAACAGCCACCACCTGTGGGCTGTGGCCTGTGGATCCCGCTTGATTATGAGAGTAGGGACATGCGTTTTGTTTTCTTGAGTTTTCTACTTTATAGTGCGCATCTTTCAGTTGAGTGGAATGATTCCAAAAATAATTGTTAAATTATTATTTATTTGAAAAGTTTAAGTTAATAAAAAATTATTATTTTAATCACTCTTATTCACGTGTGAATTTCAACTCTTCCTTATTAATGTTCAACATATAAAATATTTAATTAAAATAAAAAATAAATAACAAAAATAAAATTCGTTCTCGTAACCTTTTTCTTTTTCAATGTACATATATATCACTTCTAATGTTTTTCTGCACCGACAGAAAACTTTTTCTTTTTCAAGTTTTTGGAATACAATCAAAATTTTGGAAAGATAGTATAGGGATCTATTTTTTTGTGTTTTTAGAAAATATTTTAAAAAAACTCATTTCAAATCGCTGAAAATTTACAAACATTAATATTTTTAATGATATTTTTAAATTGAAAATAAAAAAATAATTTTAGAAAATACTATCTGAAATAGTTTTTGAAAACACATTTGATGATGTATTTAAACTGTTTTCTACTTTTGTGATTTTAAAAAACAAAAACTTATTTTTAGAAAACGAGCACCAAATACATCTTATATATGATTGTACTTGTATTTATTTTTTCTTGTAATTAGAAGTTTATTGGCTTAGGGTTTCACAATTTTGAAAGTAAGAGCATTTTCATTCAACTATTTAAAGTATGAATTTTCCTATTTTAGAGAATTAAAATTCATGTTAGATCATTTTGTTGCTTCTATTAAGCTTCTTACTTTGACGAAAAAAGTAGTTAAGAAGCATGAAATGACTCCCTACTCCTCAAACTTTTTGCTTTTCCCAATTTTTACTTTATACTCCTCTTTAAAAGTAATAAAATATTAATTTTTCTCTCAAACTTTTTGTTTTTCCCAATTTTCTTAAAATATTATATTTAACTAGAAAAAATGAAAGCATATCTCTAGTTTAGGAAGCCCGATGTAGGTGACGAGAAAAAATAGATAGTTAAAGTAGAGAAAAATAATTTTATCTTCAAAATATGAAATAAATATAGAAAGTCGGATGAGAATGCTCTAACAAGTTTTTGGTCCTTAAATCCGGATAAATCCCTTACAAGTGGCTTTCAAATCAAACGAAATAAATCATAAAAGAGAAAAGAAAAAAAGTACTGAAACGTACTTCTTCAAACTATCACCTCGATTATTATTAATGTTATTTTCAAACTATCAATTGTGTTAATATCCCCTTAAACTATCAAAATAATCCAATGACAAAAATACTTTTCTTAAATTTTTTTTAAAAAAAAAATCTTAAAATTATAACAAAAACCAATTTTTTTTTTTAAAAAAAAAGAAATCTAAAAAAATACAATTTTTTTTTTTTTAAAAAAGGAAAAACAAAAAAAAAGAGAAAAGAAAACCAAGGGGGTCATTTTATTTTATTTTAAACAATTAATTATTTTTATTTGTTTTTTGTTTTTCTAATTTTATTTTTTATTCTTTTTTGTCAAATTTATAGGGATATTTTCGGATTTTTCAATCTCTTACGCGCCGATGAGAGATTGTGAGTGTTCGTGCAGCGACAAAATATCACAAAGGGCTTGACTTCAAGCCCAAAGTTTTCTAGTTGCCCATGTTGTGTGGCCGAGTCCGCCCACAACATACGTAGAAAAAAAGTCCCCCGACCTGCAGGCAAGGTGATGAGTACCATAGTGTACATACTTAGGTGCCTACCCTATCTCCTAGTTTTTTTTTTTTCTTCTTTTTTAATTGAAATGGGAAAAGGGCTAGTTATATAAATTTGGTTTGCATTCAGACTGATCAGTTACAATTGGACCAGCAGCTTGTAGGCACCGTTTGATAAAGGTGTGTGTTTTAGTTTTTTTTTTTTTTTTTTTTTTAAAAAAAAACAATCACATCAAAACATTCCAACTTTTTAACAACTTTTTTCACTTTTTATATCACATCAAACACTTTTTATTACTATTCAAATAAAAAATTTACTTTTTCATACAAAAAAAATTTATAATATTTTTTCTACTTTTTATCACATCAAAACTCAAAAATCTCTTAACTTACTCCTTTGTCAAACACACCCGTAAAGACTGACTGAATTCAAGCCAAATCTTATTCTTTATAAAATTTGTTAAAGTAAATGATAAGGATAAATTATTTACGATAAATTAGGATTTGTTTATCCTAAGCGAATGGATTTGATTAGGGTAAACAAATCCTGACCATTTATCAAAAAGCACCCCATAAGATATAAAGTCACTAGGCCTTATAAATATCCAAAACTCAAATTATTCGAAGCCCTGAATCAAGCAAGTATCAGTCTTACAAAAAAGTTTATTCAGAAAAGAAAAAGAAAAAAAAGGATCAGAAAATTACCTAGTGTAATTAGCTTTATGTTGGGAGCGTCAAGGCGCTGAGCAATGGGATTTCAGGCTCCTCAGATTACTAAAGTGAGTTACTTTTTTCACTTTCTTATCCGTCTAATGTGAAAATGATAGCCTAACAAATCAACTTAGTTAGGAGAGCCTAATTGGGGCACTAACAAATGATTGAAGAGAGCATCAAAATCAACCCCTCCTCATCCTTTTGGGTTTTGGACATGATTAGGGTTATTAGTTTTTTGGGGCCTACTACTCTAAAATGAAAGAGAGGGATCATATGCTACAAAAAGTCTTGGCCATTATTACCAATGTTTGCCATTACAAGTTACCAAATGTCTTAAATTTTCTAACGAGGTTATTATGTTTGGCATTATAATCTTTGACATTAGGGCAAACATCCAAGATCATATTATTTTGTGACAAAAAGTCATCCAAATATTCTCTCTCGTGTAGTTTTTTTGGTACTCTTTTATACTTTTCCAAAAGAATTAGTTTTCAATTGTGTTGTGCTTATATAATCATATTGTTTTAATCTCACTCCAGGGGTCTACACCATTGACTTGGAAGACCCTATTGCATTCAACTTTTGCATGAAGCTCTACTAGCTAGTCAACACTGTAGCCGGACTCAACAGGGAACAAGATCCTCTCAATTTTGAAATGAAATAAATAATATTTATTTTAAGGTTAGGATTTAAAGTTAGTATATTTAACGCTATCCATAATACCACATTATTTAATTTTTTTTTAAAAAAAATACGTGTCAATAGTGACTTCATTTATACCGTTAAATACATCAACTTTAAATTCTAATCGTAAAATAAATACTCTCAATTTCATTTCAAATTGTGAGAATCCTTGTCCACTCAAGAGTTGGTTTAATGCAACCGGTTGAAAGATCGAGGTCCTAATTGACATATTAGAAACTGCTTAAAGGGCTAATTTAATTTAGCTAAAAGAACTAAGCAAACGGGGATACATGGCTGAGTTTCTGCATAAAGGATTTTTTGAGTTTCTGCATAATGCTGAAGTTTGGTGGTACAGAATGTGAAAGCCAATTTGAATGGGGACTTTGCTGTTTGTAGATAGAGATATTGTTTGTATGGTTTTCTTTCTTGCAAAGTAGGTTCTTCTTTGTAAATGTGTTTACTTTTGTTTGGGTTTTGTGGAATTGGTTGTGTTTTGGTTTTGGTTGGTTTGATACTGCCAGTGCGGGCCAGGAATGCTACCAAGGTGGGCGGAAGCGGCACTAAAATAATATAATATAATGACAGTTTTTTTTTCTTTTATATACTATTTTTTTATTATAATATATGAAAGTATAGTAATTACAATTCAAAATATAAATTATAACATAATATATGTAAAAGAAAAATAACTATCAAACTTCATAAATATATGCCAAATTAATATATCAGTTCACATGTAGGCATTAATACAAAAGACAATAAATTCACTAAAAATACAAAATACAAAGTATCTAAAATTGTACCCTCTTGCGCTGAGCCGTCCGATCGCTTCTCTAACTGTGGATCCAAGAAAGAAATGGGGGGCGTGGGTCACTGGGTCTGGGTGTGACTCAGAGAGTCAGAGAAAGAGTGAGGGAGATTGAGATTAGGGATTGAAGGGAAGGAAAGGGGGAGGGGGGCGTAACAGAGAAAGGGGAAAAGGGGGGCGTCAGGGCGTGGGTGTGTGAAAAGGGGGGGCGTGGTCGTAATTTTTTTTTTGTTTTTACTTTTTTTTTTTTTTTACTTTACTGTCTTTAAAAAAAAAAAAAAAATTTTTTTTAAGACTTGAAGGGGGGGCGCCTGCCCCTACGCAGCCCCCCCCTATATCCGCCATTGATCTTATGGGAGATAGAATAAAAATAAAATATGTTATCCAAAATAAAGCAGTGTTTAGTGCTTGTCTTTAAATCTTTAATTTAGGTCAAAGTAGAGAACAAGATAGAGTTGTCAGTATAAACGTGGAAGAGTAATGATACAAGTTATCATTTATGTTTATTTTATGTCTACTAAAAGTGATATGATTTTTAAAATCATTATTAGATCAAAAGTTAATAATGATTAATTATAAATTTAATAATAATTTTAAAAACTACATTATTTTTGTTTNTTGGATACTGCTTGTAGTATCAACGAGTTTCAGCCGGATTGCTGAAGAGATTGTATTATGTGTTGTTTGGGTTAATAGAAATCTTATTCATAAATAAATAATAATAATAATAAAAAACTAGTATGAGCTTTTAATGTACAATGAAGTTTGTAAGATCAACGCAAGTTAACTACACTTATTCTTGTACTATAAGAATTTGTGGTTTTTGTTGTCGCTAAAAGTCTAAATGTCGTCACAAATGACTTTTAGCAACGACAGTCGCTGTTAAGTCGTTATTGTTACTTTGTTATAAAAAATTATTTGTAACGACTTTTATGTTGTCATTGATATTTTTTTTTTTTTATCAACGGCGACTTTCTATCGTCGCAAATAATATTAAAGATCGTAAAGAAAAATATAAGAATATGTCGTCGTTGATAATTAATTATTCTCAACGACTTATAAAATTGTCGTGGATAACAAATCATCTACAACGACTTACAAGTTGTCGTAAATAACTTTGAATTATTTTATATTTTTTGAAATAATTTAATTTAATTTATATTATTGTCAATTGCAAATAATTTTGGCATGAGTATTAACCTGATAAAAAACAACTATCATTCTTACATTATACAAGTATTTAATCAATAAATACCTTAATACTAACATGCATTAATCAAATTAAGTTCCGAAGCTATATAAAAACTGGTAAAAACAAGCATGAACATCTGTCTATATAAAAAATAAGTACTTCAGATTTTCAGTACATACATATTTAAAATTTCAATACAAGTTGCTGACTCAAAATGATTAAAATCATTCAATGATTTACATGTGTTATGCCATTCAATACAAGTTGCTATGCAAAACTTAATAGATATAAACACACCATAAAACTATATGGATGTAGAAACAAATAAGAAATTACTGAAGTGGCAAGAGTATTTGGCTATCGACAGCCGCAGAATAATTCGAAGTATATCACAGAGGTTTTGAATGGTTTGCTACTTTTGTGTTGCTTGCATTTCCTGAAGTGGCATATCTTCATAACACCTGCAAATGAATGACCACAAAAAAACATTAGGAACAATATCACAACAAGAAAAGCAGACATTTAACTCTTCTGCTTTAATTTCATAAAAGAAAATTAGAACTAGTCCAAAATTCAATAAATGGCTCCTATCCAAAAATTTAAAACCAATAATGAGTTCTTATACATGTTTACTGCAGCCTAGCTAATGGTACAATTTTCATGACATCAATCCCAATCTAATGATGTTTAATTTTCGGTTCTTATAAGCTCTCACATTTTCCTACAACTGCAAAGATAGAATAGAAGGGTGAGATTAAAATCATTGCTGATTAATTTTCAGTTTTAGATCATATATCAAGGGTGTTAACCCTTGATAATGGCAACATAACTCTGCAAGAAGATAATAATTATTATCACTTTGAGAAAATAAATCTACATTAGAATCTTAAATCCTATAACTTTCTCATTATTTATGACCCAATAAAACACATTTTCAGCAGCACCAAATAAAACCACTTGGTGTAGTTGAGGCATTTCATACTTCGGCAAAGTAAAAATCTATAGCATGTAAGACTTGAAAGTTATTTTCCATTGTTCTCATTGTCTTCTCAACATCAAAATAGACAAATAAAGTAAACATTAAAAAGCTCATCGAACTTAATTACAGCCTACATAACAGAATTTTATGTCATCAACAACTAGAAGTTCAGAAAAGATAAATGAAGCACAATGACTATTGCTGATTTTGTTGACAAATCTTAGAGATCCCATGAACTTAGAAGTACAAAGTTCTCAAAGAAAGATCATATACCAAAAACAAAAATGGCTAAATTCACAAACACCCATTAAATCCAACTAAATTCACCCCGACATCTTCATAATCTTTCATAAAATACATGTAGACTTATATATTTAACTCAGCATTCTTTATGAACAAATTAATGATGCATGTGACTAACATTCTATTTAGAAAGACAAAAATTTAACTGGTGAGCTAACTTGTCACGATTTGAAAGTTGTGAGGGGATGAAAGTCACTTTTTGAACCTTGAAGGCTAAAACACAAAAGTGTTTATACTTTGGGAGGTAAAATGTATTTTCTGCGGGGGCATTTTTGAGAGTTTAGGCGGTTAAAAGTCGTGTGCCCCACATTCTGTACGTCCAACAAGACGGAAAAACTTAACATAGAGGCTAACTTGTCACAATTTGGTAGTTTGTAATGATCGAATATCACTTTTTGAACTTCAGAGGCTAAACACAAAAGTAATCATATTTTGGTGGATAAAATGTATTTTTCCATTAAAAATAAATTTTGTTGTTTGGTTTTGAAGAGAGGAAATGTTGCTAGAAAATATTTCACGAGTTCAAAAAAATGTAAATTATTTTATTAAAAACAAAAAATAATTTACAATAAACCAAAAAATGATTTTTTTTCTTTTCTTAAAATACTGTAAAATATTTTAGTTCCAATCAAACAAATTTATGAGAGACAAAATATAGAGATTAACCACGTCAGCTGGAATAAGGACAATTCAGAAGTCCACGTGCACCTAAGCAGCAGAATCTATGTCATTAATGAACCCTTCGTATATAATTTTCATTTTTTTTTATAAGATCATATAATATATTCTAACTTTCCAACATCCTCATTTTTCTTTCCAACTTCGAAAGAAGTTCCGTCTGAGGGACTAAACCTAAAGACTCTCTCACCTCTCAAGCTTTCTCTCTCTGTCTCTCTGATCAAACAAGCTCCACCAAGAAAATCAGAGCCGTTGATTCCAGGTCCATAGCTTCGAGATCTTAAAACCCCCGCAAATTTTCGCTCTTTACCATGTCTTATCTTCATCACCATTGTTATCTTAATCCAATTTACTTGTTCTTGAATTTGGGTTTTCTTGATTTGCTTGGTCTTTTGTCTTCCAGGTCTCAATCATGAATGATCTCCAACTGAGTCCACCAATTGGGTAATTTTTTATCTGAATTTCTCTGAAATTACATGAATTTCTGTCAAATATGTGTTTTGGGTGAGCTTTTGAGCATTGAAATCGGTGATGATTGAATTCTTGGGGTTAAGTAATTAGGGTTTTAGCGTTATTTGAATTATGAAGCTTATTTACCAAATTGGGAATTTTGTGGACTAATAATGGAGCAAGAATCACAAAAAAAGAAGGTTGATGAGATGGCCTCGAGCCCTCAAATGCACTGATTCTTTGCGCGAATGGTTGCGGATTCTTCGGTTGCGCAAGCACAATCAATCTTTGCTCCAAATGCTACAAAGAATTTGTATTAAAAGAAGCAAATGGAAACATAGTTGTAGAGAATAAATTGGGTGATGATGATGAACAAAATGTGGAGGATGAGAGAGGGTGATCAGGTTGAAGGAGTTGTGGAATTGAATGAGAGTCGAGTTGAGAAAGGGGCTCCTTCAGGGAATTCAGAGAAACGACAAGCTAATCATTCCAGCTTTTGTAGGAAGTAGGTCGGGTTGACCGGGTTCAAGTATAGGTGCGAGCTGACATTTTGCTCGCTGCATCGCTACTCCTACAAGCACAATTGCATGTTCGATTACAAAGGCATAGGGCAGGACGAAATGTTCAAGTTATTCATATATATTATATGTAGTAATGCATTATATATCTTCAAATGTCATAACTATATTACATGATGAAATGATCTTACATATTGGTAACCTTTTTATGAAACATACGAGTTTACACATCATTTTTTTATGTGATTATTCCCATGTGCTTTAATCTCAATAAGTGATAAACTTACACTTGATCTTTTTTTTTTTTTTTTTTTTTTTTCTACCTGTGAGATACTTCGGTGTTTCACAAATAGTCAGCAACCTCTAGATGATGGCAATTCTGGCAGGAGATATGTTCGTGTGGAGGACATTATTCAAATAATGTTTGAAGTGTTAGATGATAATTGGGAGTTTATGAAGACTAGTTGAGATTTAGGCGATGAGGAGCGAGCTAAGTTGATTAAGATCATCTATCTCACCTATTTGCTTAAGACTAATCATTGAGTTTTATATTTATGCTTGGGAGACTTATTTATTTGGAGATGTATTTGTTTAACCTAAGGTGTTTTAGATGACTTAGTTTTATTTCGGATATTATGTTATATTGTTTAATGATATGAGATTATGGATTTTATTTAACTAAATATCTTGCAAAGAGTTATAATATTCTACTGTGTATGTTAGATAGATCCATTCGGACTTATTTATTTAGTAAATGAGTTTTGAGAGGCGCCACAAGTCTACCATAGTTTGGTTAGTACATTTGGAGACGTTACAACCTTGCCACGTGGCACCCCTTCACTGAACATGCCCTGATAGTACGGAATATCACATTCTAGCCTCTATAGACTATAGGACGTAGCCATGAGGAAGCAACAAACATTACCTTTTAGGCAGCTGTTGACTTTGTCCTCTAGCAGACCGTTATAGTGATGTGATAGGGATAAAGATCCTCTATGAGGCACCTCCATGTATCTAATGTGCAACTTCAAATACTTAGTGGGCTTGGCTATGATTCTCGGCAGATTGATGGCTCTGGCCTTTATTTCTCGACTTAATACGCCCATCTTAATTGGGATGACCCTAGGGAGATTGTTGGTAAAAGAGTCAATCAGTTGCCGCCTAATTCCCATGCTCGGCTTCATACTTAAGTCAATCTATGGGAATTCCAATCAGTGAATATGCCTCATGATGGCCCTCTTTTTTCTCCCTTCTTTTTTCTTTTTGGGCAATCCTAATGTTGGTAAAAGAGTCAATTAGTTGCCTCCCAATTCCCATGCTCGGTTTTATACTTAAGTCGATCTATGAGAATTCCAATCAGTGAATATGCCTCATGATAGCCCTTTTTTTTTCTCCATTCTTTTTTCTTTATGGGCAATCCTAACTATACATTCAGCACATGTGGCGGCGGCCATATGGCTCGTTTGATGCTTGAGTGTAATACCCCGAAAACTAAAATTCATTTTTAAATAGAAATTATTTTTAAATACATATGGTTTTAAATCAAGTATGTTTTATTTGAAGTTGGGTTCTTCTTTAAAAATAAAAATAAAAAATAAAAAAACCGATTTCAGAAGGAGGATTGATCCTCCCAACCAAGGATCGATCTTACTCCCTCAACAGGATCGATCCTCAACTTTTTAGGATTAATCCTCATGCGTCAGAAACTCGATTTTAAGTGCCCAAAACTTTAAAAACTCGATTATAAGTTATATTTCATCACCCTTAAGTCTCTTGTAACCTATTTTTATGAAATGCCTAGCCCTCAAAGCTCAAGAGTGAAGACTGAACATGAGAAAAGCCCGAAATTGAAGTTCTTTGTCAATTTCTAAGTTTTTGTTGAATAATTTTTGTTAGTTTTCTCAAGGTAATCTTTTAACTTCACTATTCATTTCGTAATTATTTTCTGAAACCATAATCCATTGAATTCTTATTGAATTTTGTTATAGTTGTTTAGACTATGATTTTATAATAAGAATAATTGTTTTAAAGAAGGAAAAAATACAGTTTACCCTCTAAACTTTGACCACTTTTTCAATTTAGCCTCCAAAGTTAAAAAACTAACAATGTACCCGCACAAAATTTGAAGATTTTTCAATATGACACATCCATTACTCTGATCCGTCTTCTCTGATAGAATTAGGGTCACGTGCGCGGCACATGTGGTTTAGGAGGTAGAAAAGTCTAAAATGCTCATAATATTCTTTTTATTTTTTTGTTAAAAAAAAAAAGAAGGTGCCAAAGGGGTGGCTGCCACTCCCATATGGCTAGAATGGATGTGGTTCAACCACCCCCATTTGGTCAAGAGGTGCTTTGGCCACCCCAAAATGGCAATTTTTGGTTTTTTTTTTTTTTTTCCTTAAAGGAATATTATGATTTTTATACATTCAAATTATATTTTTAATCAACACAAACACACACGTTAGATTATTTTTTGTTCGTTTTTGGTAATCAAGGTAAATTCTTGATGATTCCATATCAAGAGCATAACTTTGAAATCCTAAATTTACTTCGAGATGTTTTCGGGTGTTGTCAAAACACCCAAGGACATTTCGTGACGTTTGGATGCGTGTTCGAGGGACTAGAAGGCTTGAAACTGGTACTAATTAAAAAGCACTAGGATCGATCCCTTCTAGGCAGGGTCAATCACAGCCCCTCAGTGTCGATCCTTGATCCCTAATGATTGATCCCTGAACCTTTTGGATTGATTCCAGACAGTCAAGATTGATCCCAGAACCCTTAGGTTTTATCCTAAATGCCTTGTAAGCTTGTTTTAGGGTTTCCAATGTGTATTTTAAGTCTATAAGTATAGTTTAGGTTTGCGATTAACATCTTGTCTAGTTGTAGGTTGGTTTAAAGTGTAGGAAGTTAAGATATCTGATGAATCATTCGAGTGATCAAGATAAGTGAATACTTATGGAATTGGGAAAAGAAAACTATTTTGGAGCATGCTATTTTGATATAAATTGTCAAGAGCTTTTCTTCATATTTTATGATAATGTCACGAGGCTATATATTTTCAAAAGCATGATGTTTATTTTTTTTGGATAACTATTTTTCATAAGATAATTGTTTCAAATGCTTAAAATACTATGATTTGAGAAAGAAAATTTAAATTATGTTAATTAACAATACTTGCATTTGTTAACATGACCAAGGGTCATATACTTCCATTATACGAGCTTGACCCTTTGGTCCAGTTTAATTATGATTTGTCATTGAATCTAAGAGACCAACTAAGTGACAAGCGCAGTCATGTTCACATGATGGTTGTGGCATGCGACATTGTTTAGCAGCGTGGGCCACTCGGGATCGGACCTAATTAGGCTGTTGTTTGATGACCGCTAGTTTATGCACATTGGGACACTGGTGTATACCAGAGGTTCTTTCGAAAATGCGCAAACCCGAAAGGAAATGGGTAAATGCCAGAATAGACCATATAGAGAAAATATATGACATAAAGTATATTATATACCACATGGAAGAAAGTTATGACATAGAGTATATTATATGCCATATGAAGGAAAGTTATGTTTTATGATTTCAATTCCTAAAAATTGTTATCGCTAAGATTATGCTTTATTATTCTTTCTTACCCTAAAACTTATCTTTTTATTAGCGTAATGCTAGATACAACATATTTTCTTAAATGTATTGTGAACTACAGAGAGCTTTTATTTGAATATTATTTCTATTGCATTAAAATATAGGTTTACAACATGAGTTCGATTCTGGAGTATCTTACTTATTAAGTCATGGGCTTACCCAGTTGTTGTTTTCCTTTCCACTTGTTAGACAATTTTTGTCCTCTAAATGTAGTAGGTTTCAGTAGAATTGGTAGGCTAGAGTCATTCGTTAGGCTTGAGGATGAGCGAAGAGTCCTTGTAGATGGCTAGACTTATTCTTTTATTGAATTGTGAGATATTTCTGTAGAAAGATTTTGTAGTAGCTATGGTCAGAGTTGTATAAGGTCTGTATAGTAGCCAGATTACTATATTTTATTTCAGTTTCGCATTTCTTTCACTCTGATATATGTTTAGAGTAGTCTTATCCAGTTGACTCCCTTATAGTTGACGTAGATATTTCTACTTTATTTCTCATATTACTTATTTATTATTTAATTTTGGCAGTTACAGTTAGATTCCTTTGGACTTATTTACGAAAGTAAATGAGTCTGTAGGAGGCGCTCGAAAATTTTATATAATTCAGTATTTTTATATTTATTTATTTGTTTAAAATATTCGAGGCGTTACATCGAGAGCGGCAAAGGAGAGTTTAGTGTGTCAGTTATGACCTTTGGGAATGATGGTTTTGGTGATTATCTATCATTCAAAGGGGCATGGACACATTTATTGTCAACCACAACACACACATCCCTTATGTCCACTTTGTTTGTTCCACATGGTCAAAAGTACTTTATAGGTGGAAAATTTTGATTTCGAATGGCAGATCGGCAAGCCTGTTAAAAGGGATGGTTGGGCAGGGTGCTTCCTCAACTTCACAAATTTGTTCTTTGCACTCTTGCCCTTCACCTTTCTCTTCCTCTTTCATACCAAATGGATTTGTTTCATTTCCCATCAGATTTACTTCCTTTCTTTTTTCATAAGGGTTTGCCGAGCTTGCACTCCCTACCGTTTACCCAATCCGAAACCGTTTGTCAAGGATGACTTGCCCATCTCGACAACATTGTTTGTACTCCTTCCCTCCATAAAGCTTGCCACTCCTTAGATTCACGCTAGAATCTCCCCCTTGATGGCACATGGCGAAGGTCAACAGAGGGCAAAGCCCTACGACTTGGCCATCAATATGGTTGGGGATTTATGGCGTTCAAAAGTAACATTGGAGACACTGAAACTCCTCCGGCATGAATATAATATCTTGGAGTCGGTTGTGCTCAGGGTACTCGCTTCCACCGAAAGGGCACTTGTGCCCGAAGGGGACATATAAGGTTTGCATCTATAAAGAGATGTTCAAGGCTGGTCTTCGATTCCCAATTATGAACTTGGTCCAAGTGGTGCTATCTATGCTTAGGCTTGCCCTTTTGTAGTTATTGCCTAATGGTTGGAGAATTTTAATGGCTTGCTACGTTGTGATCAATGTTGTGTATGGAAGAAGGGTACTAGTTGACCATGAGGGAGTTCTTGTACTTCTATCACCCTAAGTGAAAATGCAACGGAACTTGGAGCTTTCACTCTAGAGGGAACCAGAGGCTCGTTTCAATCCCAAGCAAATACTCACGTATTTAGCGATGGAGTGGGAAATTCTTTTTTCATTTCCCGAAGTGGTTGGGAGTTCTGAAATTGGGACGATAAGATCTTCGACCAGCCGATTTCGTTTACTAATAATTGATCCTGGGGCCATCCTCTTCAGGAGAGCAAGCTCGCCCTCCTTTCCCTTTTGTTTTTGATTTTCTTCTTTTGCTTTCTTTACTTACTGTTTTGCTGCCTTTGACAGCTCTCTTGGTACAAGAATTAATCGGGAATAGCATAGTCAAGGTAATATGGCACTAGATTGGGCCAGAGGAAAGAGGAAGATGAAAAAGGGTTGGAACGATTTTGATTGGTTGGTGATGAATGAGCACTTCAAAGATTTTTTTAAAAAAAACTGAGGATTGGTCATGTAGTGCATTTCGCAAAAACAAAAAAGAAACTATGCTGAGCAAGAAATGCGAGGGTGGCTTTGCATCGAACAAAAAAGGTGAAGGAGACTCTTTAGTGAGGAAAGCTTCGAAGGAGGTTTAGGCGGCTCCTCGGCTGACTGGGGTGTGTCGCTAGGATGGATGGTTCTGGGGAGCATACGAGCAAGAAGGTGAAGGTCATCATCAAGCATGTGTCCTACGTTTTTTCCATAATGCAACAATTTGTTGTTGCCTGACTTGGGGGGTGCCGGCCCTTCCTATCCCATTGTCTTGCGAGCTTTGGCTGCTACGACACCATCTCCTTCAACGGGACCTTTATAACAACTACTTTTATGGCGACTCCTGCCTCCCAACGACCAACTCTTGGGATCTGAGGAACTGCAATGACAAGGGCTGAGTGCAACTCTATCGATATGAGAGAGTCTAAGGAAGACCTTTGGAACTTCATCGGAAGCAGTTGGCCAAGCGACAAATTTCCTCAAGGGCTATTGCCTAGGATATACCAGAGCCCATCACAAGAGAAGCGCCCAATAAAACTTCACTTCCAGTTAGTCATCCTTTAATGTTGCAGTCGTCATTCATACTAAGTTTCGAGGAAGATTGCCCCCCGAGAGACGGCGAAGTGGTCTACCCTCCAAGGGCGTCTGAAGAACTTGAGGTTGGCTCTCGCGTGGTCGAGTCACATGAGGTGTAATGCCCCCAAAATTAATTAACTAAGATAATTAACTCGGAGTGTTACTTGTAGTGCATCCACACTAATTAACTTGTAATTAGATGAAATTACTACCTTACACACTAAATATCATAAAAATCATAGAGCGGAAAATGAAAATAATGATCTGAGCTGAAACTAAATGACTTCAATATTATTATCTATCATCCATTTTAAACATGACGCTTTCAAGAGAAGGTAAATCGCAATAATCATTACCTGTCTACATAAGCTTTTCACTTAGCGTCTTTTGCCTTTGGTTTATAGGTTTTTACATTTATGGTTTTTTATTGGTCACTATAAGTCACTATTTGTATATTTTAATTGAAAATAATTTTTTAGTTGTTTTATATTAATATTTTATGTTGTGAATCAATGTTGTTGTTTATTAGTTAATATGATTATATTAGAAAGTAATAAAACATTTGGTGATTTTTTCGTATGAGGCAAATACGAAAAAATATTTTCTGCATAATTTTTTAGATCACAAAGAAACAACCAAAAATAATTGGTTTTCTTGAAAAATATTTCCAGCGAAAAGTATTTTTCGACATTAAAAAAAAAAAAACAGAGCTTAATTTTAAGTGTAATGAAAAGAAATCTCCATACCAGAATTGAATTTAACGTTCTCTCTCAATAAATAGTTAAAACAAGAAAAAAAAAAATAAATCATATTTGTGACCATAGAGGGAAGGAAGGAAGCATCCTCACGAAACGTGCACCCGTAACTCGTCACAGGCACAGACAGATACGCTCTAAAACCGGAATTGACAGAAAAGCCCATGCTCTCCCCCACTCTTTCTCCCTCTCTAAAGTTCAGATTGCGCTCTTTCCCAAACCTCCTCGATCGGAATTTCACTCCGGCCTCACCGGAAAACATCTCGGCCTCGAAAAAGCGAGGTAGAGAGAGAAGCTCTCGACCTCGATACAGATTCTAGAGAGATAGAAAGACTGTCGCGATTCTCAGAAATGGTGGCGCTAATTGACTAGGCCGACAGTGCAAGTCTCGGTTCGTTCTCGAACGTTTTCTTTGTTTGTATCTACTATTCGAGCTTAATCGTTCTTTTGTGATTCTTATTCATTAATTCTTCTTGAATTTGATTCCTCCAATCTGGTTTTACGACTTCTTTGATTACATTTTGATTTGCTAATCTAAGCTTTAGCTGGCAATTAATTTCTATTGCTTTTTTTTTTTTTTGGTTTTAATCTTTAATTTGTATGGTTGAGCTTGGTCTGTGTCCATGATTGAGAAGCTATTAAAATGACGCTGATTGTTTGGTTGCCAAGAAAACTGAGTGAAAGGAAAGGAATGCACTTGTTAGTCTTACATTTTATAGTCTGTTTAGTTCATAGCCGACGTTACTACGCATAACTGGCCCAACTTGATTTTAAAATCTTATGTGTATGTATTTATGTAGGCATCTATTGTTTCGCCATGATAGTTGGTTGCAACACTTAACATTCATGAAGTCCTTTTATTCGTATTAAAATTATGAGTTCAATGAAGTATTTGTTCTGGATGAATAAAGAATTCAAAATGTTGAATAGTTTGCAATGCTTAAACAAAATGTTGCTAATTTTTTTTAAAAATTATATAAGAAAGTTCTTAATCGTTTGTTTTACTTTCCTTTTCCTTTAGTTGGACAAGTATTGCTTATTATGTATACATTAAAAGTGTTATTACTTCCATTTAATTATTGTGGTTCCTTTTTTTATTTTTATTTTTTATTTTTATCTTTAAATGTAGTTTAGAAGCTTATAATGGGGATACGGTTTCTTTAATACTTTTTTAATTCTGCTTTCTTGCTCACTTAGAGTATCAGCATGGGTTTACCTTTGGGTGGCGAGGGTCCTGCTATACTGCAGTTGCAAAAATGGTGTCCCTCTCAGGCCCAGCTGAACCTGTCAGAATTTCGTGAAGCTTTCATTTCTCCTACAAGACAGCAATTGTTATTGCTTTCATATCATTGTGAAGCTCTGTTGCTTCCACTTATTACCAGTGAGTTTTACTAACTCAGTTGTCTTTCTCATATTTGTCCTTTTGACTATCCCAGACTGCCTAAAATTTCTCAGTCACATGGACCTACGTGTGTGGTGTTTGACAGGCAGTTGTTTAACCCTTTTTATTTGCCTGCAGGGGACTCTATAAGTAGTAACGATTTGAAAGGTAGGGAATGCACATCTGGGTCAGTTGTGGATTCTGATCATGATTTTTCTCTTGAATCAAGATCTCATAGTTATACTTTTCTTGGTGATGTAAACTCACTGGCTTGGGGTATATGTGGTGATACCTATAATCAGCACAAGGATACTTCATTTAGAGAACTTCTATTTGTATCTGGCAGCCATGGTGTTACTGTTCATGCTTTTTGTGAACCCAATAGAGGCAGTGCGATGGCTAGAACCGCACCAGAGGGTGACTTCGAGCAAGGGAGGTGGGTGGAATGGGGGCCTTCTGCCACACTAGCTCAAAATATGGAGGTGCAGGAACCTTCCATCTTGTGTTGTGCACCCCCTGGAAAGGTTGTAGATGTAAACACAGCCAATGGAACTAGTGAAATTCCACAAAATACTTCTGAAGTCGATGATGATTTGTCAAGAGGAGTTGCTTCTAAGAACTGGTTGCAATCTTTTTTTGTTAAAGTTGAAACTATCAAATCTGATGATACCGTATGGACCAGGTTCCCAGATAAATCATCAATTCCTTGCTCTGCAGAGGTTGTTTCATTCAGCCTTTTCAATAGTAATTTACCACTTCTCGACTTCTATTACAAAGGAAACTCTGAATCAAATAAGGAGAGCATGCAGGAAGCAGTTCTTGATTCAGAGAATTATACATTTATCAAGTCGAATTCGGCATCACCTGTTTCAAATTTTAAGTCTGATGTTTTGTCCAATGTTTTCGGTTTTGGAGTGAATGATTTATACAAGTGCTCCAGGGTGTTCTCTAGCAATTCACATCACTTGATTGGATTCGTTTTAACGTTGGTGGATGCTGTTTCTGTTAATACTGGTGATGAAAGTGAAAGTAGCAGGAGCAACAATTTACTTCTTGTTGCTAGGTTAGAGAGTTGGGGAATCCAGTGGGTTTCCTCGGTAAAGCTTGAAGAAAGTCTAAACATAGGTCCAGTGGTTGAGTGGACTGACTTCCGCTTTTCTGATAACCTTCTTGTTTGTCTTAATGCATCTGGCTTAATCTTTTTTTATGCTGCAATGTCTGGTGATTATGTTGCATGTATAGATGTTTTACAAACATGTGGACTTAATCCTCAATCAGCTTTCCTGGAGAAAGAAAAGATTTCTGCAGGAATACATATTAAACCAGTTGATGAAGTTTGTGAGAAGTCAACTTATCAACGTGCTGGTTTTTTGGGTAGAAGAATGTTTAAAAGGTTGCTTGTTGATTCACATACTTCTCTCTTAGCCGTGGCTGATGAATATGGTGTAATATATGTAATTCATGCTGGAGACTATATGCCAGACAAGCATTATAAATCTGAGAAATTGCTTCCACATTTTCAGCATTTGGGACTTGGGATGTCAGTTGGTGGTTCTGATATTGGCACCCAAAGGGTGTATTCTAGTTATTCTGGTCATCTTAAATCTAATATTTCATCCATGATGGGCGGGAGTTTTTCCTTTTCAGATAATATTGGAAGTAATGTACTTCCAAAAATCCGAGACTTGAACCTTCAAGGAAAGAGGAACCAGTATGACTTAAGTTTAAGTGGCTTTTCTGCTGCTTCGAAGACGACAGATCAGAGGTTTCATGATTCTGAAGTTCCATCACACAGTTTGCGAAAAATATTTCTTTCCCCGTATAGATTTAATGAGGATGATTGTATCTGTTTTTCTCCTCTGGGAATTACTCGGTTCATTAGAAAACACCATATGAAGAATCAAAAGGATTCTCAAATTTTTCATTTCGATCTGCATGCAGAGTTAGCAGTTCGCGATGACAGTTGCTTGAATGGGTATGAAATGTTTTTTCTCCATGGTAGAAAGGAAGCATTTGTTGGAGAAGCAATTGGTTGCACATTTGGTGGATGTTTTTATTTGGTGACAGAAGGTGGTCTTTCAGTGGTTCTTCCCTCTATTTCAATTTCTTCTAATTTCCTTCCTGTTGAGACCATTGGATATCGGCAACCAATCATAGGTAGAGGCATTGGATGTCAAGTTAGAGACACATTGGAAATTAATGAATCAAAACAGCCCTGCCCACTGTGGAAACTTGAAGTTTTGGACAGAGTTCTTTTGTATGAAAGTCCTGAAGAGGCAGATCGCTTATGTTTGGAAAATGGTGAGAATAATAGAAATTGAACTTGTTTGTCATTCTAGCTTTCCATTGATATATATACTTTGCAAGCATTTTCTATTCTTGATTTTGTTCTGGATCAGCTTTTCATATTATGTATTTTAGCCTGGTATCAGTTTCTAATTTATTTCACAATATTATTTTATGAGTTTCCTACTTATAGTTAATTGGTTGGAGCAAGCTGATGAACACTCAATGTTTTATATCGCAATATTGTTTGGAATGTCATGTTAAGTGCTGTTCTTGTCAAATTGAAACTATTACTATATCTAGAAGATTTTAGTTGCGATAGTTTGTCTTACATTAGGTCGGGGCTGTGTGGTAGGTAATAGTAGAAGTGACTGGAGTAGATGTCTCATCAAAGACGCTAGATTTCAGTACAAATTTGACAGATTGTGTGTGTGAAGGAACTGAAAACTATATGGTGATAGGGTGTAGTAAGTGAGGTGGTAGACCAAAACAATTCTTGAATTTCTGTTATACCTGATCATTTTAAGATGAAAACAAAGGGAAACCTCGTTAGAGTGCTGAAACAAGCTCTCGATGGAACTAAAAGGCCAAAGCCAATGTTATTAGTCATTAACAAGTGTTGGTTCCACCTAAGAGGGGTCTTAGGAGGGATGGCTTGGAGATAGTTGTACTTGTTGACATTTTTTTGAAGTGACTGCTCTCAAGACCCCGACCTGTGCACTTACTCTTGATCCTTGTGACAATGTTGTGTCAAAGCCAATGTTATTTGAAAGTAATAAGTCTTAAACAGAACCATGCATAACATCTTCTATATAAAAGGAATAAGACTTCAAATTTTGAAGACATGAATCATGACCTTTAGTATAAACTAGTCATAATCACAAGTGTGAAATATAAACAAAAGACTCAACCACCCTTACAAAATACTGCTCAAGCATCCTTGAATATTTATGAGTACCGTACTAAGAAAAATAATTTTTCCCTTCATATTTGCTTGCTGGTCCTGCATCATAACGATGATTTATCATTTTTCATTCCAATATAAACATTGGTTGTTGGATGTGGCAATTTTCCGAGTCCCAGATTAGTGACATGCCTTGCTTGCATTTCAGTATGGGCATATGTGCAAAAGAACCACTAAATATTGTAATGAATTTTGTATTTATGCTCACATAGGTTTTCTTTGAGCAGAGCATGATGAACCTGCTCTTTTTTGATGAATTTTTCAAAGTATCGAAGTCTTTCACAACGTTCAGTTTAATGTTAGACATAGTGGGCACAGACATTGCGTGGACCCTTGATAAGGTCAACATGAAAGTTAGATGGATCTTACATTTCGTAATTGCATCATAATACGCTTTACACTTTAATTGTTAGTTAGTTCCACATGGTTGATTCAAGATCATATTTAAATGCCATGATGTGAGTTAAATCACCAATAATTCTAAAAGCTTTAATTGATAGAAAATAATGAATTTAGTAATTTAATTGATATTCTAACTTTCATCCTCACATATGGGTCCAGACTCCTCTTTATGTATGGGCTAAAATTCCTCCTCAATAGATGGAGTCTAACATGTGGCCTATTTAATTGGGAATGAGACGTAAACTATGAATATAAGATCCAAATTTAGGATCACTGGTCTAATACTATGTTAAATCATCAAATGTTCCAAAAGGTTAAACTGATAGAAATGATAAATTTAATGGGCGCAGCTTCATTTCAGTTCACTGCTTTCCATTTTCTTCCATTCATAATTTAGATTTTGTCACATCATCTAATTTTGACCCTATGTTCTACAATAAAACACATCTATTAATATAAATCTTTCTTAGTCACTCCCTTAACTTACTCACTCCCTCTAACTCAATTACTTATTCACTCACGCCTCTTCCTCCACACCTAACCCCCAATCATTATAGCAACCGCTGCCACTAGCACCGCCGCCGCCGCCACTGAGGTAGTTTGTTGCAATCTATGGCAACACTGGCACCATACCCAAAATTCAATCTAAGGAGTGTATTTTTTTTACGACTTTTTGGTAGACAACTTGGCCTCCATGCCGTGAAGTTCGTCAAATACATAATAAAGTGGCTCTTCCCTCATTACATAAATCCATCCATAATGAAGTGGCTATAAAGTTCCATTGCATCCAAATTAATCAAGATCTAAGTAGTTGTTCAATAAACTATTATACTTATCACATGCAGTATTTGAGGAAAGGGAGGTTGTGAAAGCTATGAATGGTGTCAAGGCGCGGGGCCCTGATGGTTACTCTATGGCATTCTTCCAAAGCTTGTTGAGTTGTTTTGAAAGAGGACATCATGAAGGTCTTTCATGAGTTCCATGCTAGTGGTAAGTTTGAGAGGAGCCTTATTGCTACATTCTTTGCCCTCATTCTGAAGATTCCAAGGGCGATCGATCCCAAGGAGTTTCGCCCTATTAGTCTAGTGGGTAGCATTTACAAGATTATTTCTAAGATTCTAGCAAACAAGCTTAATATTGTGTTGGAAAAAAATTATTTCTAAGTCACATAATGCGTTCATCCGAAATAGGCAGATCCTAGATCCTATTCTTATTGCCAATGAATGCCTTGATAGTAGATTGAGATCCGAAGAACCGGAGGTTATTTGTAAAATGGACTTAGAAAAAGCTTATGATCATGTTAATTGAGATTTTCTGATGTACATGCTGAGAAGGTACTGGCTTGGGGGGAAATGGTACTCTATAGCTCACCGTATTTCATTAGGGCCTTTCTCAGTTTTGGTGAACGGCTTTTCCACTAGCTTCTTTAGCAGTTCTCGTGGCTTGAGACAAAGTGACCCTCTATTTCCTTTGCTATTTGTCAAAGTGATGGAAGTGTTGTGTAGTATGATTTCAGTTGCAGTGAGTGGAGGCTTGTGGTTTGGCTTTTCTGTGGGGATTGGGACTGATGTCTCCCATCTTCTATTTGCCGATGATACATTGATTATCTGTGAGACCAACCCAAGTCATCTTTGCAATTTACGAAGCTTATTCTTATGTTTTGAAGCCGTATTGGGGTTGAAGGTGAACTTAGCCATGTCAGATTTTATTCTTGTGGGATATGTTGATAATGTGGCTAAACTGGTTGGGATTCTGGGTTGTGGGGTTGTGTCTCCGCCCGTGAAGTATCTTGGTCTTCCATTGAGGGGCCTCCTACATGGCCAAACATATATGAGACGGTGTTATAGAGAAGATTGAACGTCGACTGACTAGTTGGAAAAAGGGTGGTAGGATTACCCTTAACAAGAGCACCCTATCTAACTTACCTATGTACTTATGTTCCTCTCCTCTCCCTACGAGTGTTGCGAATCATATTGAGAAGTTTCAACATGATTTCTTATGGGGTGGTCTAAGTGAAGAGTTCAAATATCACAAGGTGAGTTGGTATAAGGTTTGTACGCTGATTTCTATGAGAGGGTTGGGGGTTAGGAACTTGCAGAAATTTAATCATGCTCTTTTAGGTAAATGGCTTTAGCGCTATGAGCTTGAGAGAGAGACTTAGTGGAGAGTGGTGGTGGACTTTAAATATGGAAGTTCATGGGGAGGGTGGTATTCTAGAGAGCCTTTAGGGCGTATGAGGTAGGTTTATGGAAGAAAATTAGGATAGGTTGGGGGAAATTTTGCAGTCATACTAGATTTGAGGTGGGAGATGGCTCTAAAGTTGGATTTTGGCATGATCTTTGGTGTGGGGAGTTGGCTCTTAAAGAAGCCTTTCTTGTTTTATTCGGTATTGCTTGTGTAAATGATACTTTTGTTACAGCTCACGTGGAATTTTCTGGCGGTTCCGTTCATTGGAACATGAACTTTGCTAGAGCGGCTCATGATTGGGAGGTTGATGCCTTTACCTCATTTTTCAAGGTGTTGTTTTTAGTGAATATGAGAAGGGAATGAGAGGACAAGCTCTGGTGGGTCCCTTCCAAAAGAGGTTTTTTGGTGTTAAATCTTTCTACAATGTCATGGGTTGTAATGATGACTTTTGTTTCCCTTGGAAGAGTGTTTGGCAGACTACGGTCCCTTTGAGGGTGGCTGTTTTTGTTTGTAAGGCGGTCCTAAGAAAGATCCTTACTATGGACAATCTTTGGAAGCAGCAGATCATTGTGGTTAATAGGTGTTGTATGTGTAAAAAGAATGAGGCGTCCATTGATCATCTTCTTCATTGTGAGGTTGCTTATGCCATTCGGAATGTTTTCTTCAGATGATTTGGGCTATTTTGGGTTTTGCCTAGACGAGCAATCGACTTGTATGCTTGTTGGTGGATTGCTAGTAGCACTCGAAATGTTGCTGTGTGGAAGATGATGCCTTCATGCATTTTGTGGTATTTATGGAGAGAAATGAATGATAGAAGCTTTGAAGACTGTGAGAAGATTTTGTAGGAGATTAAGTATATTTTTAAACAACCTGTATCTTTGGACATTTGCTCTTGTTTCTCCTTTGGTGATTAGCTATCATGATTTTCTTATTTTTTTTACTCTTACTAGTTTGGTGGCTTTTCTCGTATACTTCCTATGTGCTTGGGGGCGCTTTACGCTTTTGATAAAATTTCGATTACTTATTAAAAAAAAATTATCAAAGTCTTACCCATTTGAGGAATATGGAGGAGGTATGCGTCCTCTTGGTTTCGATGACCATTCTTCCCTCATTACAGGAATTCCTTATTAATTTCCATTTGTCCAGCCAATTTACCCCACATATCACTTCCCCATTCTGTTTCTAGTGCTTTTAGCCACCAGAATGTCGTCTATACTGGACAAAGTTTCTGAAGGTTGCAACCCACAAAGCCAATGAAACAGAACTTCCACAAAGCATTCGACCTCCTCAAAACTCACACTGCTGCCGTTGCCAATTCCCCCTTAACATGTAGGACTTGGTGGACCTCGTCCTCTCCATCACTAGTGCAATTCAAGCCAAACTTCGAGGACTCCAAGCCAAATAGACCCAACTCACTCCAACCTTCAAATCCAAGCTCCTGCAATCCTATCCCAAGCCAAATGCCAGGAAACCCAAATAGATTCGAAAGAAACCCAGTTGATTCCATTCGAAACCAAATCCCAAGATACCCAATTCAATTCTACAGAGACCCAATTGACTCCAAGCCTCCAACCACATGACAAATGCAAAGAGACCACAATCCACTTCCAAAGAAAACCAATTGTTTCCACCCAGCCAACCCCAATCCAATTCTAAAGAAACCCAATTGAGTCTAACCCTTCAATCCCAAGCAAAATCTAAAGAGTCGATTTACAACCCTCCAAAACCAAGAGAAAAACTGAAGAATCTTTGCTCAAATGGATATCTCCTTGGATTGGGAAGCATGCATTTTGAGTATTGTGCTATTGGGGCCATAGATTGCGACATGCTACCTCGGTGGCAACAACAATTACGGTGGTTTGGGGGTGTTGGGTGTGGAGGAGGGGGGAAGTTGGGGTGGGTAAGTGAGTGAGTGAGAATGATTTTTATTTAATGATGTGACTTGTTGTAAACCATAAGGTCAAATTTAAATGATGCGGCAAAAATCTTTTTTGATAAGTTTTTTTGGGCCCCAAGGGAGGGGAAGAGGAGATTCAAACTGGTGACCCCGTCGCGGGGAGGGGGGGGGGAGGGGGAATGAGAATAAATTCAACTGCAAGTGAGCCATTGCTAAATTTAATCAATTTAATCACTTTCTTAATGTTATAACTCCATGTAAGCATTTCTTGATGTTTCATTTCCCTCTTTGTACTAGGCTTTTCTTAGCGAGAAGTCGATGGTGACCTCTGATCGTGTGGATTTTGTATAAGCTTGTTTAACTTTTTTCCAAATGGGAAAGTCTGATTAATTTAGACATGCTTAATGTGGAATATTGCTATAATCATGTATAAGTAAAAGAAGATATTAGTGTTTCTTTACAAAACTGATGGCTTATTCTGCAAATTAGATTCCCTGGGATCTTCTGGTTAGATTTGAGTCGGTGAAGAGTTATCACAAGTCAGATTCAATGCATAGCATCTTGTGGGGTACTCAGGTTGGCACAGCAGTTATACAGGATAATATGAAATTATAGCCTGTCAAAGTTGGTGTTCAAACTAAATGCAATATATCATATTTATTTAGGTTGAATCAATTTGTGGACAAGAATAGAATGACTAGAGTCAATTTTCAATGCACTAACTTGTTTGTGTTTTCAAGGTTTATCCAACACACACACACACACACAAAGAGGTTAGTCTTAATCATATTATTTATTTTATATTTACATTTGGTTGTTTGAGGGTCTTCCTTTCTTTGAGCATATTTCTTTTGGCACTTTTACTAAATATGTAATCACTCGTAAACAGTACCTTTTTTGGTGGGAAGAATATGACACTTTTAATAAATCTGTTATTTTTTTATGTTTTTCTTTTGTGGAAATCATAGCTCCAAAAGTTCGGAACTAGCAGTTGGAGAAGATTTTAGAAACCAAAATACATGCAGGGCTCCAACACTCAACTAATTTCGTTGCTTTTTGCTCTTTGACATGCGATGGATACTTGTTCATCGAATGCTGCATTTTGGGATATGCTTTTTTTTTTTTTTTTTTAATTTTTATTTTATGAATTGCATTTTGGGATACGTTAACCTGTATTTGAGTGCTTCCATGACATCTGGGTGCTGCCATGTCAGGGTGGGACCTAAAACTTTCGCGGATGCGTCGGTTGCAAATAGAGTTGGACTACTTGAACTTTGACGAAATAGAGGGGTAAGATTTTATTTTTGATATGCCATTATTACTTTGCCTGTTTGTCAATTGACTTTCTAGGCTGTTTGCTTTAAGTATATGATTTAGGATATTAGAGTGCATATCTTTGTACATATTATAGATATAATATAGGATTCTCTGCTAAAAAAAGAAAGGGGACAGAAAACCTAAAAAACAGATAGACCCATTAGTTTAGTATCAATTGCCTTGAAATGAAGGATATGCATTACTCTTTAATTTATGCAAGCAGTAGTGTAGTTCTCAATTCATGTTTTTTCTGGAATGGCTGGTTTAGATTTATGTGTGCATGTATTTTTCACAAACCATTGGTCTATTCTAGAAAGGATCTGATAATCTAGCTCTGATTTAGATTAAGCCATATATATTTCTCACAGAAATACCCTGACTCTAATTTTATAGGAATCTACAACAAATATAAACAAGTTAGAAATAAGACTCAATAATAATTAACATTAGTAGCACAAAAAGGGTGCTGATTAGGTGCAATCAAATATAGAGACTATATTTCAAAAAAAAAAAATAGAAAGCAATATATATATATATATATATATAGATAGATAGAGAGAGATTAGCTTTAATGACTTTCTTGTACTTTTTTTTCTTCTAATCAGTCGTGACTCTTGTATACTTCTTGTGTATCAGGGTTGTGCTTTTAATGATACTTTTACTTATAAAAAAATATATATATATAGAGAGAGAGAGACTATATTTAATAATTTTGGTGTTTAAGCTTGCTTTTTGGGGAGCTTTTGCCTGCATCACCCAGTCTTCCTGCAAACTTCTTCCTACCTCTTTTAATAGGACCAAAAGAGAGCCAATCAATGAGAAAGAATTTGATTCTATACTTAGAAACTTGAATGTCAGAGAATCTCCTTACAATTGTCTAGATATATCTCTTTCCAACAGCCAGACCAGAGCATCTACTACTTCAATATTGTTAGGAAGGGATTATATTGAGTTTTTGTTCTCAGGGCAATCATATAATGTTAAACTGATGGATTTCTTCTTTCCTTTTGGTGGATAAACAGATCTCTAGAAAAGCTTGTGGGTGTAAATCTTGCTGAAGAGGGAATTTTAAGATTACTCTTTGCTGCAGTTTATCTGATGCTCTGTAAATCTGCCAGTGATAATGAGGTTTCTGCTGCATCAAGGTAAAGTTCTTTTTCCAATTTCTGCTTATTCTCATAGATATCCTGAGGACTGTATCCATTGCCATGTCTGAAGCAAGTTGACAGACAATGGCATTTGCTGCTTGAAAACACCTTTGAGGGGCTAGAGAATATACCGTCAATCTTAAATTTGTTTATCTTCATAGTACTTTTGAACCAAGTCAATTGTTGTCTCTGGATTTTTGAAATATCTATGTAGGGAAGAATGACTGATACTTGTAATTGAATGCGTCATAGTTAGATAAAAATTTGCAAAATAAGTGCAGGATTTGTTAATCTTATTGTTTTGTTGTTTTAGTCGTGTTTTTGTTCCTTTTTCGCCCAAACCAAGCTCCTTGCTAATGTATTGATGGAATTAGTTCAAACACAAATCTGAAGAACTCATTTTTGGGTTTCTGATGCTTCGATTGAGGTGAAGGTGGGGGTGCACTGATCCAGGTGAATTTAATTCATACACATACAAATATCCACCAAGGAGAATCCCAGCCATTGACTAATTGAAGAAAACTGAAATTCAATTTTTAGAGCAAGTATTTGTGAGCTTAATATACATTGTTGGCCTACTTACTGATAACTTGTGTTTTTAGATTAGTGATAATTTTTTTTTATAAGTAATTCAAATTTAATAAAAGTGCAGAGGGCCTCAACCCTAGTACATAGAAAGTGTACAAGAGAACCCTTAATGTAGAGAAAAAGAACAGATCTCTAAAAATTCCTAGAAATAAAAAACGGGCAAGCTATTGAATGCTACTATCCATGTGTAAAGGGATTGGAACATCTTTTTCAGCTCTAATATCGTAGTCTCATGATCGTCAAAGCTCCTTGCATTCTGCACTCTCGAAATACACCACATTAAATACAAAAGAGCCAACCTCCACACTTCCAAAGCAGTACAGTGTCCCAATTGTTCTCTTCAACTCACCCTTCAAGCCCACACCATAAATCATGTCAAACCGCACCATAGATCCATCTCTCACCTCATACGTAACAAATTCCCCCTCCCCCCCCACGGACCCCACCCTACCCCAAATACATTTCCACAGTCCCACACCCTAGGGCCTCGCAACCTTTTTAGAATACAACCTCCCCTTAAGCTATCATATTTAGTGTCTACCACTGATCTCCACAGAGCCTTCTTCTTCTTAACATGTTGCCACAATCTCTTACACAGAAGGGCTTCGTTAAACTGAATCAGATTTTTTACCCTAAACCCTCTGAAGTTATTGGAGTACATATTTTCGACCACTTTACTAAATGAAACTTATCGCCAATACCCCAAAGAAAATCCCTTTGAAGTTTTTCTAGTCTATTAACACTCCTACCGGAATTGGGAAAAGAGACATAATATGTCGGTAAATTAGAAAGAGTTTTTTTTTTTTTTTTTAGTTTTTATCAAAGTCAACATGCTTCCCTTAGATAGATAAAGCCTCTTCCAACCTGCCAACGGATGTTATATTTTTTCAATAATGTCATTGCACATGGTAGAAGCCTTGCGAGAAGCTCCCAAAGGAAGACCCAAATATTTCATCGAAAACAAAGCCACTCTACACCCAAGAATTCTAGCCAAGTCCTTTACATCACCTACATCGCCTGCACGAACTATCTTTGACTTGGACAAATTTATCTTCAACCCCAACACCACTTTAAAACATAAGAAGAGATAGGTGATGAAGTTTTTCACAATTAGCCTCACAAAAAATTAAAGTGTCATCTACAAACAATAAATGCAACACTTTCATCTCCTCATGATTCCTCGATCACCAAAAATCCTGATAAGAGTCCACTTTCTACAGTAACAGATATCATCCCACTTAATGCTTCCATCATAATCCCAAACAATAAAGGAGACAACAGATCCCCTATCTTAATCCACTTGAACTACTAAAGAAACCATATGGAGATCCATTAATGAGAATGAAAAATTGCACCATAGTTATGCAATGCTCTATCCAATCTCGCCATCTCTCCCTAAAGTCGCATTTCTTCAACAAGTATAACAGAAACTCCCCATTAACATGATTAAAGGTCTTCTCCAAATCCAATTTACACAATACTCCCGATTCCCTGTATCTAATTTGACAATCCAGACATTCATTTGCCACCAAGATAGAATCCAAAATTTGCCTACCTTTGATATACGCATTTTGTGAACTTGAAACAATTTTTCCCAATACCAATTTCAACCTGTTCGCTAGGCCCTTAGAAATAATTTTATACACAACACCCACTAAACTTATAGGATTGAAATCCTTAATCTCCACCCCCAACTTTCTTAGGGATGAGAGATACAAAAGCAGCATTGAACTTCCCTCGGCTATGAAACTCCTTGAAAACTTCCATAATGTCTTCTTTAAAATATCTCTCAACACTGATTGGAAAAAAGCAGTAAAAAACTCGTAAGGTCTTGGAGTCTTATCTGCATTGAAATTTCTCACCACCTCCAACAGTTCACTATCCTCAACTTCTCTTTCCATCCAATTTCTTTCATCCCCATCAATCGAAAGGAATGAAAGGCTGTCCAACTTTGGTCTCCAATTATACTGTTCAGAATACAATTGTTTATAAAAGTTCACAATATGGTCCCATATACAACTAGGGACTCCACCGAATTAATTCTTCAGCAAATGATGAAAAAATTTAGTATTTTTATATCCCTTTCTCAACCAAAGAGCCTTTGACTTCTGTCTCCAACTCATTTCTTCAAGGATACTCCTCTCTAACTCTCTAGAAATATCTTCCTTAACCTTTCATCTTCAGTTAAAGGTCTTTCTCCTGCAATCATATCCAGCTCACAAAGACCATGCACCATCTCCTTCTTTTGCTTCCCTACATTACCAAAGATCTCCTCATTCCATTTCATCAAATCCGATTTCAATGCTTTTGATTTTTGTGCCAACTCATAACTAGGAGAACCTTGATAACTATAGGACACCTACCAAGTTTTTACTTGCTCCATAAAACCCTCTGACTTCAGCCACATTTCTCAAACTTAAAGTACCTATTGGCCCTACTCCCCACACCACAATCCAGCATCAACGGAAAATGATTTGACAAGATTCTAGGAAGGCGTCTCTGAGATACATTTGAAAAATGTTCTTCTCAATCGAACCTATCAATTCTAGACCATGCCTCAAAATCTCAGTTATTAGACCAAGTAAAATTCCCCCTACCAACGTAATGTCCATGAGGCCCTGAACAGCAAGAATAATCTATAATAGCAGCATAGTTACTAGACCGCTATTGGACTGAAATCTGGTCATGGTACTGGGTCATCTGGCCAGTGGATTAACTAATTGGCCACTCAATTGGTTAACGATTGGTATTGGACTTCAATGATACACTGAGTCATCAGGCGTTGTACAAATGGATGACTGTTTTGGGCAGTCTTCCATCTTCCTTAGATTATCTTGAGTTATTAAAACTTTAGAGTGTACTTTAGGAGGGCCTTTGTGGCTCTTGATACAAATTATATACTTGAGTTTCTTCCTCTTTTTCCTAATTATATCTTTATTTATATAAAAGAGATTGTTTTAAGTTCAGATAATGGTCTGAAATACAATTTTATTGATAATATACGCAAAAATATGATATAATTCAAATTATTCATAATATTATGCTGTCAGTGAATTTATATATATTCAGATAATCAACGAAATCTTAGCTCCAGTAGAGATTGTTTTCTGTGCATTTATGAAAAAAGATTTCTTTGATGTGTACATGTGTTAATAAATTATATTAAGAATGCAATATACAGATTTGTATTTCATTTTCTTTAAATGTATACATGTTTTTATTATGTATGTTTTATGTTTTTGTCTTAACTAACATAGATAGTAAAGTAGTTATTCTATGTTTTTATGTTTTTAATTGAAGTGTTACAAGATAGTTGACACCCAATCATTTTTTGGAACTTCTTTCAATTCCATCTTGTAGGCTTCTCACAATGGCCACCTGCTTTGCGACAAAAATGATTCGTAGATATGGATTACTACAGCACAGGGAAGATGCTTACATATTGCAGGGCTTTAGTAGGACTCACATACTTTCTCTTCCACCAGTTAGACCAGAGAAAGTACAAAAAGATCAGGGAAATTCAAGAAGGCTTAGTGAGATGGCTCACTTTCTAGAGGTTGTTCGAAATCTGCAATATCGACTTAGTTCAAAATTCAAGAGGCCTGGCCAAGGATCGGTAAGGTGTTTTGTGATCCTGCTACTCTAGATATTTCTGTACTTCTTGCTTGCATCTAATCACTAAAGTTTTTGTAATACCTTATTGCTATATTGCAGGTGGATGGTAGGGAAGCATCAAGTTTGGTGGATATGGATTTAACCCAGGATGAATGTCTTCTTTCTAATCTTTCGACAGATGCTGTATCATTAGAGACCGCAAACCAACTTGAAATTTCTTTTCCTGTGTCCTCAGGCTCCATCACTGCTGACAACCTTGCTTTGATGCCTGTGGATGCTGAATCCCATTTGGACCCAGAGGATTTAAGTGAAGTATCTGCTCTTGTGCCGCAAGGGGGAGTGCTGGAAAAGAAAGTCCTCCCCTTAGAAAATCCCAAGGAGATGATTGCACGTTGGAGGCTAGATAATTTGGACCTTAAAACTGTGGTCAAAGATGCATTACTCTCTGGTCGTCTCCCTTTGGCAGTTCTTCAACTGCATCTTCATCATTCAAGTGGTTTAGTCGCTGACAAAGAGCCTGTTGATTCTTTCACCGAAGTTCGTGACATTGGAAGAGCTATTGCTTATGACCTATTTTTGAAGGTAGCTTATCATTGGTTTTCACATGAAGATTATGTCATTTACTGTCATTATCTTTCCTGACTAATATTAACACGATCTACAGGGTGAAACTGGACTTGCTGTAGCTACGCTGCAAAGGCTTGGAGAGGACATTGAAACCAACCTCAGGCAGTTATTGTTTGGCACTGTAAGAAGATCTCTTCGAGCAGAAATTGCAGTGGAGATGAAAAAATGTGGTTACTTGGGACCATATGACTGGAAGATATTGGATAGGATATCAATCATTGAGGTAACTGGAACTTTTACTGTTGTATATCTTTTGTTTCTCATACATTTATGTGCATTTCGATTTTAAGTTCCAATATGATAGCAATGGAGCTGAGACTTCCTTTTTCTTTTTCCTTTTTTTTTTTTTTGGGAGAGGCTCTACCCAAGCAGTAGTTTCTGGAAAACATTTTTTGGCAGACAGAAAGAGTTCGTGAGAACTTCATCAAGTTCAAATTCACCAGGGGGACTTTATCTGCACCTATTGCATTCACATTTGTTCGACAATCCATTAATTGAGTGTGGTGAGATTGATGGAGTTGTTTTAGGTTCATGGACAAATGTCAATATGGGCTCTTCTGTTCCTGTGGTTGATGAAGATAATGCTCATGCTGGATACTGGGCTGCTGCTGCTATCTGGTCAAATGCCTGGGATCAAAGAACCGTTGATCGTGTAAGTTACCTCTTATTTCTTTCTTCAGGCATATTATGCAAAGTTTCCATGCATTTGTTGCAGAAAAGTTAAGCTTGCCAGAGTTGTCAGATTAAGGTGCAGGTGGAGTTTCTCAAATTGATAAATATAAGTAATAAGTTGTAATAAGTGAATCCTTCTAATTATGGTTCTCATACAGTCTTGCAATGACAAACGGGGCTATAATTTGATTGTCTACAACCCAAAGTTTCCATTTTTGAAATTATTCTTTAGATCTTTGCGGGGCCACTTGAAATAATGCTACTCCCTTTTGTGATAAAGAATGTAGATCTTGGCTGGTGACTTGTAATATATGATATCGGACATAGATGGTTATCTCTTTCTATCCACACTTCCTTCCGCTTCGACTTTCACTCTCTACTTTCTTTTTCCCTCTCCTGTATTTTGTTTGAAACTAAGATTAGTTCAGAAAGAGGCACACTTTTTTCTGCCTTTGATGCTGTTGTTTTGCTTTCTGGATAGCTGACCTGTTTGAGAACATCAATGTATATTCCAAATTGAATATGAAGGTTAACTCTCTCTCTCTCTCTCTCTCTCTCTCTGTGGTGGATTCTTTTGTTCCATTCTTGTTCCTACCCTTACTCTGGATCCACATATCCTAGTTTATGAAAGCTGAATTCAAGCTCTTGCCAGCAAATCTGTGGGAATTTGGTTGAACTTCCATTGCAACTACCAAGTGAAAGCAGCTTTTGTTTGTTATGTTACTTATGTGAAATTTTTTCTTGAAAAAGAAGATAGATGTCGTGTTATACAAAAAAATTAAAGCAAAAAGGGGCTTTGTAACAGATACACATATTGCAATATATATTTAGGGCTTCTTGTTTTTTGGATTTCAAAAAACTCTTTGCTCTCGTTTCCTCTCTCCTTCTAGCGGGGGCGCGTGCCTGCGCGTCCCGCGAGGTCTCTCTATCAGCCTGCCGTTTGTTAGTGAGACAGGCTCAGGGCCATCGTGGGGGGTGGTTTGTGGAAGTCTTCGGCTCTGTCTGTGAGTTTCTTCGCTCCCGTTCTCTCGTTGGGGGGATTTATTTGTTTTAGTGGGGTCTCTTTGTTCTTCGTTGGTTATTGTTCTCTCTACCCTAGTGGTGGCGCGTTCAGAGCGCTACGCTAGGGTGGATTGTTACGTCTGGATGCTCTCCTTCTCTGGCATGATTATTTGTTCTTCTAGGTTGGTCGCGTGAGTTTGGGTATGGAGAACCGCTTCTTCGTGGAGGCCAAATCCTTCTCCTTTTCGGTCGTTTCTGGCAAACCAGAGCTCCGGTTAGAGGAAAGGCTTTGTTGGGGCTGTCTCCTTGGGCCCAAGATGTGTAGCCTGGTTGATTGTGACGATCGAAGAAGTATTGAGGAGTACTGTAGTCGAGGAGTTCGTCAGATCCACCCGGGAGGTTTCAAACGTGGTCACTGTTAAGAGGGGAGAAAATAGAGCCGGTCATTTTTTGGAGGTGGCGTCTCAAGTTGTGGGATGCCGAAGAGGGTTTATTCTGTTGCCAGAAGGTCGTGAAGGGTGGGGTTGGAGTAGATTTTCTGGGGAGCTGAGTAAAGTGATGGCTTTCTTTGAAGCCATGAGAGGACCTTCTCCTTCGGTCCTGGTTTTGGGCTGGGGGATATTCTTGAGCCAACGGTGAAGGAGGCTTCTTCGCAGTTGCTGGTTCATCCCATGGGAGCAGTAGGTCAAATCCGGAGCTCTCCGGAGGCTGATATTGGGGGTAAGGTTGTCCAGAGCACGACGGAGGCGCTGCTCTCTATCCTTGGAGCGGGGAAAGTCAGGTTCGAGAAGATGCTAGGGGAGCTGGACCGGGTGATTACTGCAGTTTGGGTTGGGCTGATTCAGATTGGGCTGGGTTGCGGGTCAATCAAACACAAATCGGGTCGTTGGGCCTTAAGGAGAGCTCAACTCTTTCGGAGAGTTAAGCCCAAGTTGGGTTCTCTTGCCAAAAGGTTTCGTCTCTTCGAGCCTAGGTCTTCGCCGGCAACTTCGACGAAGGTTACGCCTGAGGGTCCTCCGTTGGTAGGTTTGTCTACAGGGACGTTGACGAAGGTTTCGACGGCGGAGTCTCCGATGGCTGATCCGGTTTTAGAGATCTCGGCGAGTGTCTCTGTTGGGTCTGTTCCGCTACGTTCCGATCGTGTTGATGATGCAAGCTCGCCGTCGGTGTCTGTCCAGATAATGCCGGAATCTCAAATTTCGGTCGCTTCTTCTTCTGTGATGGAGCGGCCCAGTGTTGCCTAGATAACGCCGAAAAATCAGCTTCCGGCCTCTCCTTCTTCTTCTGCGATGGTGCGGCCCTGTGTTGTCCAAATAACGCCGGAAAATAAGCTTCCGGCCTCTTCTTCTCCTTCTGCGATGGAGCGGCCCAGTGCTGAAAGGAATCTCAAAGTGGCTTTTTCTTCTGCTTTGGCTTGGCACAGTGATGGAGGAGGGTTCTCTAAACCGTTGAAGAGCCTTCTTCGGCACGGCTTTCTTAATTCTCTGCTGTCGGTTAGGGCCCCTTCTCCTCCCGTTTCTACGGCAGTCTCGAGTATTGGGTTGGCTCCGGTAGGGCTTCCAAGGCCTGTGGATCCCTTGGGTATTATGACTGAAGGGCATTAGGATGCAGTTTTGAGGCCGCTGTGTGTGTTGTCCTATAAACCCATGCAGCGCTATTGCCGTAAGTTGAGGGGTAACAGGTTCCTGAGGATGGACGATAGCTTGATCGTTGCGGCTGTGTCGTCGTTTTGTACCCCGTTTGGCTTTTTTGGTGCGGGGAAAAATCTGGTCAATCCTTCAATGGACTTGATGGGGGAGTCGTGTGATAGGGTGGATGTCACCTGTAAGGTTACCCCTCGGAAGGTGAAGGGTAGAAGGGAGCTTAAAAATTTAAAATGCTCCATCAAATACAATGCTAAGGGTACTTCCACTAGGCGGGGGAGAGGCAAGCCTCTTGTTTTCTAGTTGTTTTGGGCTTTGCTGTTTTGTGGGTTTGCTGGGTTAAAGGGTTTGCCGAGTTTGTGGGTTTGAGGGTTTTCTTGTGTTTGGAGCCTCTTGTGTATACTGCCTGTGTACTTAGGGGCGCCATACGCTTTTAATAAATTTACTTATTCATCAAAAAAATATATATTTAGGGCTTTGTATAGCACTTGCTCATCCCTAATTTGGTGCAGACACCAAATACAGACCACCGATCACATGTGTGTATGGACCCCGATGTCGGAGGACAGCCCAACCTATGGTTTTGTGTCTGGGTGATTGAGATCTAGAGATGTTATTATGGACACTTTTGTTATTTCGCATTTTATTTGTTTTGTTATTTATTTTTCAGACTGCTTATGTTAATTTTTGGGCTTTATGTTATTTTAGTGGGCTGCCCAAGTGTCACTAGGGTTAGGGTTTAATTCCTAGTCTATTTAAGCATAATTTTGTACTGCTGTTGGTAGGTTTTGATGAAGAAAATAATGCAACGTTTGTATCTCCTTGTCTTCTTCCTCCTCTTCCTGACTTTCTTCTCTCTCCTCTTTCCCCTCTCTCCCATTCTTTCTTCTCTCTTTATTGGCTTCTAGTTTCCGTTGATTGTGCTGCATCCATTTTTTATATCAGAGCCAGGTTTGATTGTTTCCTATAACAATCGAGCGATTCACAACCGCTTCTTCTCTCTCTTCTATCCCCTGCTTCAACCACTAGAACCACCAATCCTTTTCACCATCGCCAATCAACCATCAACAACCCCACCCGCTGGAACCCATCCCCAAACACTCACCATTCTACCGCCAACAACCCACAGAGGACCGTCCACCCCAAGCTACCGCGCCGCCACCCTCAACACCCAGACCCAACCACCATGCATTTCATCCCATGGCAGTACACCCTTCATCGGCAACCACAAATGCTCCGCCCGGTACAACCACACCTAGCCACCATTTCGACAACACCGCTTCAAATCTCAGCCACCACATGGTACCCAAACCTCTTTCACGCGGCACCGCCCCATGCCATCATCTTGCATAGTGTCAGTGACCACAACACCCCTGTCGGTCTTCCTCCCTGTCAGCCCTCAACCTCTACAACACTGTTTCAGCTGCCCAATCATTGTAGAGAACGTCTACCATTTTTTGCCAGCACAAGGTCAAATTGTAGTGCCTCCGCACTCAAACCTTGCCGTCATGTCGTCTTGCCGTCGCAGCCCCTTCTGGAAGTCGCGCGACGAACCGCATCCAGCCTCGCTGCATCGACGTCCCAGCTCTTGCTCCCATCAATATTGTCTGAGAGCGAAGAGATGTAAAATTTTGTTTTGGGAAGAAGTTAGTCAGTGGGTCAAAACAAGGAAAGTTGTAAAAGAGGCAGAATATGTGTACTTATTAGTTGTTTGCGAGCCAGATTGTTTGTTTGGTTTTAACTGAGGCTCAAAGTAATTGTGAGTGCAAGGCCATGTGGGCCTAGTCGTGTGCTAACAGCAGGCCCATCTAGCCCACATTCCTCGAGGTTCTGTCAGTCCAGGTCTAGTCTGTAGAGAATATATATTTTTTTTTGATAAATAAGTATGTAGGGAATATATCTAAAAAGATACAGTGGAAAATCAATAACAAGCATCAAGAAAGCATAGCATTAGATCATGTAAAACAAAAATTTACAAGGCAAGAACAATACCTCACAAAAGTCGGCTACTTTGGTGTTCTTGGGGCTGAATTGAATCCTCTTGCTCCTCTTTCAACTTGCACATGTAGGCTAGGGTTTTGAGATCTCTCAACCTTCTCCTCAATTCTGATTATGAGACCACGAGTGTGGGCTTTAATGCCTACATAAGACCCCTTTAAATTGGCTTGTATTTTCAAATGCAGTTAGGACTAGGTTTCCTTGTCAAAGTAGAGGACTTGGAAAACCTAAACCTTATCACTATAATACATGGCCACGTGGGGCTTCTCCTTGTGTATTTAGGTCAAGCTCCTAAGGAATAATAATAAGCTTGAGAAGGGACCTAAAGGGAAAATAAAACTAGCTCCAATCGGCCTATGACACTTATGACATGTCATAGGTTACTATTAATTACAATTTATTCTATTAAAAAATTGTAATTGCACTTCAATATTTATAATGATTAATCAAAACTCCCGGTGATATCTTATAATTGCAATTGACCCTTCCATAAAATATCCCTAGTAGAATTAAAGTCATAAATAAAATTGTCCCTTTAGTTCACTTTCTCTTAGTCCTTGAGTTCCCGATTTAACTTCTTGAATATTCTTGTACTCTTGAAATCATATTTCATTTAGTATACTTAATTTTAGTAACTCCTTACTAAAATGTTCTAACCAGAGACTTAAAATAATCAATTCCATTAAATTTAACTTGAGGGGATATTTCATATCACTTTGATTAAAATCAAAGGATTATGGATTCCATTTGAGGAGCAGTGTTCCCACAATGCTACATGCTATCACCAACACTTTGAGATTTGAACATGAAAGATCTCACTCCTAAATGTATCAAAGTGACCTCCACTTCACATTCCTCTCAGGATTAAGAGTTAATGTTATAAGCAATCTTGAGTTCAAGTTATTCATATTGACAATAGTTATATAAAATAGAAACTCACGTGGTCCATTCCACTATTGTAACCGCACCAACATATCAATCAGAAATCTCCACTTCCATGATTAATATAGATCATCATGATTGATATGTTATAGTCTTATCAAATGGAATGCCTAATTCTATTATCGACTATGAACTATAATTTATAAGCTATAAGTGTTATGATTTAGATCTTCTATGTGATAACCTCATTAATATACCTAAACCATATTCAATATAACTTAAAGACTATATGTATATATAAAGAATAATATGCACATGTATTCAATGATATGCTCAATGTTCTTAATAAAATTCAGAAAATAAACAATTTTATTTAATAAACCAAAAATGTCATATAGAAGAAATTGGCTTTTAGGACATAAATCCTAACATAGTCAACTACCCAAGGTTTAGGTTTTGCTATCATCCTTTTTCTTGGTAAATCATGCTTGCCATTTAAAATTGTATCAGTATTTCTTTTGTGCTTGGTGCATTGTCCCAAATAGTCCAATTACCTTAAATACCAGTACCCAATAGTTTGTTTTTTAGTTGTTAATTGTTTGTTCTGTCGGATAAAAAAAAAAATCTCTTTCCAATAGATAACCTTTTATTAATTGTGGAGCTTGCCTAGACCTGTGGAAAGTTGACTTTCGGTCGATCACCCTATACACTTGGAGTATCGGCACCATTTGTTAGCATTTTTGTCTATTTGGATTTTGATTGATTAAAAGATAAAAGGAAAAAAGAATAGAACTAATTAGCTTTAATTATATATTGAGCTTTAGTTTGCAGGATTTTGCTAGTCACAGTTGCATTCATAGAACATTTGTTACATGCATTTGCATAGTGGCTGAGTAGTCTCTAGTTCTGCATCCTTATAGTCATGGACCCCACCCAATTTAACACCTTTAGGCAGCAATTGCAAAACCAGTTGAAGGTCATCCAAGACCCACTGGTAAACCTCCATGACCATGGTTATTACAACCAAGTCCCAACAATTATGCCGACCCTGATGAGATTCATGGGACACATCAAAATGGAGGACCCTACTTTTGATAGTCATCTTTACCCATGGGGTTTCACTAAGTGGTTGTGTGACACAGACTATTTCTTTGAGTGGTATGGTTTATCAGAAAATAGGTGGGTAAGATTAGCTAAGATGAAGCTCATCGGTAGCACCCAACTTTTCTAGGAGAGTGTCGAGCAACTCCTTAGGAGGAATGAGCCTGGGTTGAAATGACGCTCAAACTTAAAGAGAAATATCTACCACGACCATATCGAAGTAACCTTTTGGATCAATGGAATACTCTGACGCAAGGAAACAAATTGGTCACTGACTACGTAGCACAATTTGATGAGTATAAGATGAGGTATGCTGTTGTCAAAGATGTAGCTATGACCCTGAGTAGATTTAGGAGAGGTCTGAATGATTACCTTAGGAGGGAAATTGTTCTCCGTGGTATTACCACCCTTGAACAAGCATATACCCTGGTCCCATATTATGAGTTGGTCAATAAATACTAGTTTACAAGGCACACTGTCACCCAGAACACGACCACCAAGTCTTAGCCTTTGGGTAGTAATTCCTTGCTAGGACCCCATCCTTTGAAACACAATCCTAATGGTGGTCTGCTCTTCAAGGATAACAAAGATAAGGGAGTAGCTAGTGAAACCCCAAGCTGCATTCTAGGGTTCAATGATTCAAGTGCCAAGGCTTCGGTCATGTTGCCTCAAGCTGTGCTAACAAGGACCTTGTCATCGAGGGCAAGTGTATGCGAGTGAAGAGGGCCTTGAAAAACTTTTCTATGAGCCCAACCTTGATGAGTTTGAGGACTTAGATGATGATTGCTCGGGTGATCCTAACCATCTAGGTTGCATCTAAGCTACGTCATTCCAGATAGGCCAGCCAGGGAATGGTCTTGAAATACCTAGGGTAGGTGTGGTCAAGTGTGCACTTGAACAACCTAAAGAGACTGATGACTAGAGAAGGAGTGCATCCCATACCTACATCAAGTGTGGAGACAAGAGTTGCAAGGTAAGATATTAGGAGTTGCATTAATGCATTCTCTTCAAGTAATGTCACATGCCTTTTTTTTTTTTAGAGTGTGAATCTTCTATAATCTATTGATAACAAGTCATGACCAAAAAGCTCTTTCAAATTATGAGCTTTAGCTACCATCAATAGCATAAAGCGCAGATAATCATAGCACAACGCTATGAACTTACACAGTTATAGAAAAAGAAAAAATCTATCAATGACATCATCTTCCGCTCTCCCATGTAGAACATCGGTTAAAGAACAGATCTGCTCCAAGTAGACTAGATCTAAGACATGAGTAGCCTAAAATCACACAAACTTTATTTATCCGGTTGTGAAAAATAGTCTCCCACAACGATTTATTCCTCCTCGACCCTAAAGGTCAAAAAACAAAACCATCTTCGACCCAAAGGCCAGGACAACAAAAAAAAAAAAAAAACAAAAAAGCAAAAAACCCTAAAACACAGCGGTGCCGGTGGTCGGGGAGGCAGCGGAAGACAACAGGAAGTCACAGTCTCAGCATGTGAATAATGTCACATGCCTAGGTTTGAAATCAGTCCCCCATCCTAACCCATACAACGTATCTTGGGTTGACATGTCCTCTATAGATTTCTTGTCCCTATTCAGTTTCTCGATTACAAGGACGAGATATGGTGTTAAGTTGTCCCGTGGATGTAGGACATATCCCGTTGGGTAGGCCATGGCCTTTTTGATTTAGATGTGGCAATTTACAGCCGTTCAAACTCATGCTCCTTTAAGTTCAAGGGTAAGAAGATCCAAAGTAACTCTTTACCTCTGAGGCTTACTGACAAGAGCAAGAAAAAGGAGGCGACAAAAGAAAAGGGCTTGAACATCATAAGTCCCATAAAGGGAAGCTAACGAAGAGTCTGTTTTGTTTGCTATGGTTGCTAAAGAGGTTTCCATGGACTCTCAAGAGGAGGTTCTAGAAGAGCTAGGCTCTGGACTCTTAGACGCCTCTAAGATGGCGAAGCTCTATTTCCATGAGGTTGTCAAGTTATATGGTCTTCTTAATACCATAGTGTCTAATAGGGACGTTAGGTTTATGAGCTTTTTTGGAAAGCCATATGACACATTGTTAGTATGAAGCTGAAATTCTTCACTACCTACTATCCCCAAACAAATGGCCAGACTGAAGTGGTTAATCCAAGTTTAGGAAACCTTATGCAATGTTTGGTGGCTGGCAACGACATATATTGGAATTTTAATCTCTTTACAGCCCAATCCGCATACACTAGCTCCGTCACTAGGTCGATAGGCGTGAGTCCAGTTGAAATTGTGCATTTTTATAAGCTTAAGAAACCTTTAGACCTCCTCCCGATGTCTCCATATGCTAGGAGTTTATGAGTCAGCTGAAGCATTTGCCCGACGTGTTCATGACTTGCATAATGAGATCGGTAAGCAAATTCAAGCAAGTAATTCCCAATATAAACTTCAAGCTGATTCACATAGGTGTCACACTACATTTAGCATAAGAGATTATGTCATAGTCCGGATTAGACCTGAACGGTTTCCACCTGGGTCTGTTCGCAAACTGCAAGCTCATAGTGCCGGGCCTTTCAAAGTGTTGCAGCAGGTCAGACCAAATGCATTTGTCATTAACATCCCACCCAACCATGTTATTAGCTCTACATTTATTGTAGAGGATCTAGTTGCTTATACAATCCACACCGTTCTCCCAAACAATCCTTTCGAGGAACCTCCTCTTGTCCCCAATACCAATCCTAAATCTGACTCCATACAACCACTTTTTCCACCAGCACATAAAGAAAATATCGATGCTATTTTTGGATGAGCAGGTTGTTTTTGCTAGGGATGGAGGAGTTTAGTGTTTCCTAATTTGTTGGAGGGGTCGACCGGACTTGGGCTGCACATGGTTCCCCAGGGACACATTGCAATAGCTTGAGCCTAACCTTTTGGTGTACTACTAGAGCCGCCAGAAGCCACACTCGACAAGGTCGAGTTTTTCCCACTCTGGGAGAGTTGGTGTGGACACCAGATATAGGCCACCGATCACACGTGTATGGATGCCGACGTCGGATGACGACCCAACCTATGACTTTGTGGTTGGGTAATTGAGAGTGGGAGATGTTATTATGGGCACTTTTGTTATTTTGCATTTTATTTATTTTGTTATTTATTTTTTAGTCTGGTTATGTTAACATTTAGACTTTATGTTATTTTAGCAGGCTGTTAGCCCAAGTGTCACTAAGGTTAGGGTTAGGATTTAATCCCTAGTCTATTTAAGCATATTTTTGTACCGTTGTTAGTAGCTTTTGATGAATAAAATAATGAACGTCTGTATCGTCTTGTCTTCTTGCTCCTCTTCCTAACTTTATTCTCCTCTTTTCCACTTCTTCTCTCTCTTCTTTGCCCTCTCTCCCATTCTTTCTTCTCTTTTATTGGCTTCTAGTTTCTGTTGATTGTGCTGCATCATAATTATTCCGACACTTAAAAAGAGTGAAAAAAACATACTATAGACTCACAATGAGATCTAAATTGGTTTTGTTGAGTTATTGCAATTATTAATTAAGATTTAGTTGAACTTAACATTCAACATGTTTGGCAATATATGCAAGAAGGGTTTCATAACTCATCTATTGAATCTCTTTTAAAGCTGAAAACTTTCTCAGTTCTTTGAGTTTTCTTTTCAAGTTACTCAAAATCACCCATTGCTTATGTTATCAGACAAGGTTTAGTTGCTTGGACTATGGACTTACATATCTCTTTCTGCGCAGATACTACTGGATCAATCTTTTCTTATGGGTGTTAACGTATTATGGGAATCTCAACTTGAGTACCATGTATGCCGTAATGACTGGGAAGAAGTCTCGAAACTCCTGGACCTTGTTCCTACATCTATTTTATCAGATGGAAACCTCCAAGTCTGTTTAGACAGTTTGCAGCCTGCTTCAACTGTTGGGTACAATAGGGAGCCTGCTGATTATGGCAATTACTTATGCTCTCTTGAAGAACTGGATGCTGTGTGCATGGACATCCCAGATGTCAAAATTTTCAGGTTTTCAGCCAATATAATGTGCTCCATCTGGTTAAGGTTGCTTATGGAGGAGAAGCTCGCAAGGAAGTTAATTTTTATGAAGGAATACTGGGACGGCACAGCGGAGATAGTACCTCTTCTGGCCCGTTCAGGCTTCATCACTAGCGGATACAAATCTCCTTTTGAGGATGATCACATCAAGAGTTCATCAGATCTAAAATTCTCAGATAATGGTGGACCATCTCACGTTGACACTGTGAAAGCGTTGCATAAATTATTTGTACATCACTGTGCTCAAAACAACTTGCCAAACCTTCTGGACCTTTATCTTGACCATCACAAGCTGGTTCTAGATACTGAGTCACTTTGTTCATTACAGGAAGCTGCAGTAAGTTTCTACAAATCCAGTGAGTGTACTGTTCTTCATGTGGGGTCTTCTTTAATAATTTTATCCTTGATCACACTTTTTTAAAAACCTATGGAGTTTGTTGGCTGTTTTTGTACTTGTTTGTGCCTTAAGGTTCAGTTGATTGCTTGTAGATTGCTGGTTATATTTTGAATCCACTTTACCTTTTTATTATGAAAACTATGTACAAGTGATAGCAGCTACATTGTAATGACAAGTGCAATTAAACTGTCTCTCTCTCTCTAAATTTATGTCATAGATGCTGGTTGGATTCCTGAAGTGATGAATCTGACATAGTGGTCCAATGATATCAATAATGGATTTTAAAATGCTTCAGTGTTTTGATGTTTCAGCAACATCCTTTTTATTCATTTTAATCTAAAGATATTGAAGAGTCTTAAAGAAACTGAGAAAACAAACAGCAAATTTCATCTAATAATTCTGAAGAGTTGCTGCATTTAAAACTTTTCCTCTCCTGTTCACTTGTCTGCTTGATTTATTTTAATTTCTTGTTCTTCATACATCATGTGTGGGCTATCATACTTAGAACTCTCTGATCTTTTCACATTCTTTTTGAAAGTTTTATATGGCGTGGCTTGTAAATTCCTTTGAATAATGTGTGTATGAGCTTACATGTGTTCGATACAATTCATCTGTACAGGGAGATTGTCAATGGGCAAGATGGTTGCTCTTATCGAGAGTTAGGGGGCGTGAATATGATGCCTCACTTTCTAATGCTCGTTCTGTAATGTCACGTAATTTGGTTCCTGGAAGTAACCTCAGTGTTCTAGAGGTAGATGAAATAATTCGTACCGTTGATGACATTGCTGAAGGAGGGGGGGAGATGGCAGCTCTAGCAACCCTAATGTATGCCCCAGCACCAATTCAAAGTTGTCTGGGTTCTGGTAGTGTAAACCGGAATAGTAGCTCTTCTGCCCAGTGCACCTTGGAGAATCTTAGACCGATCCTTCAGCGGTTCCCTACATTGTGGCGTACACTTGTAGCTGCATGTTTTGGACAAGATGCAACTTGCAACGTTATGGACCTCAAAGCAAAAACTGGTTATCCTTTTGCTTTTACTTTCTTTGGGTTCCCTCTTCCGAGGACACATAGCAAATTATTCCTATGAAATTTCTAGTTTCTTGCATTGTCTCTTACAATTTGCAATTGGCTATCCAGCTTTATCTGACTATCTAAAATGGCGTGAAAACATCTTCTTCTCTGCTGGACGTGATACTTCACTTCTACAAATGCTGCCATGCTGGTTTCCTAAGCCTGTGAGAAGATTGATTCAGCTTTATGTCCAGGTCTCTTTTATCTGCTTCATTTGTCACTGAACTGCTCTGATGTGTTTGCCTTCTCTGTCCCTTCTGTCTTCTCTTTCTCTCTCACCCTCTCACTTTCTAGTCAAGTAGGAATATATAACATTAGATGTCTTTCTAAACTATGCTTTGAAACCGAATTTCCCTAGAGATATTGCTAGGCATTTTACTATGATATTCCTGTTTTTACATGGATGAATATCATGTCATGTAATTTGCATGATATTTCAGGGTCCTCTTGGATGGCAATCACTTTCAGGTCTGCCTATAGGAGAATCTCTGCTAGATAGAGACACTGATTTTTTCATAAATGCTGATGAAAATGCGGAGATCAGTGCAATCTCCTGGGAAGCAACCATCCAAAAGCACATTGAAGAGGAGCTCTATGATTCTTCACTTGAGGTCTGTGCTTCTTCTTTCTCTTTTGTTAGTTAGTTTATGTTTCCGCTATTTTACATTAAGGAGGACTACTTGAACGATGCACTTAAAGAAGTGAAGTGGAAAAAAAAATAGATGAGTTCTTACGATGGTTTGCCTTACCTTTTAACGTCCCGTTAGAGCATTTAATTTGGAAATGCAATTTGGCATGTACCCTAATTGCAAATGGATTTCTGGTATCATGATATTCTATCTGTGTACTCAAGGGGAGTAGGTGAAGTATTCATTTAAAAAGGCTGAATCACACTTTGTGCCCTTAAACTAAACAAGTAAAACCACTTATCATCTCAATGCTAAAATATCGGACATGTGAGTCCCAGATGTATTTTTAGTATCGAGAGCCTTATATCAATGTGCTGTTTTGGAAGTAATGGAGATAAGTCATGTGATCAGCATGTGACAGATTAAAAGTTTTCACTTGACCATTTCGCCTATTCAATCTTCTCATAGTGAAAAATTACTTTTCTGCATGTGCCTCCTCCACTCAGTATTCTCTTTTTTCTATAAATTTGTTTACAGTGCTTTCCCCTAACTATTGGTGCATGACGGTGTTAGCAAAGAGCAGGGTACACACCTTGGCCATTAGAGTTTATTCACATACCAGATACTACATTCCTTTCTACACCTTGAAGCCTAAATTATTGCCTGTTGGGTCTCATCTAAAATTCCCACAAATGCAATTTGCATTATTTGCATTTTCTCACAATACCCAAAGAAGACATCCACTTACTTAAAACTTTTCCAATGCACTTAATTAAAAGGCATAGAAAAGGCCATCAGATCAAGAGCCAAAGTATCTTGAGTGGGTTTGAGCAGAGGTGTCGTGAGCCAAAGTAGTTTGGGCTGTCCTGGGTTATGCCCAGTAGTGTAGCTGACTTGTTTGCTTGTTGGTGGAATAGTGGAAGTTCTCAGAGTGCTGCTGTGTGGAAGATGGTGCCTTCCTATCTATTGTGTTGTCTTTGGAGGGAAATAAATGATAGAAGTTTTGAGGACCATGAGAGATCATTTGTGGAGCTTCAGTCTTTTTTCTTTATTACTCTTTTTTCTTGGACATCTGTGTTTGTAGCCCCTTGGGAGCTTAGTTTTTATAATTTTCTTGTTCTTTTCTCTCATTCTACCTAGGTGTTTGCTCCTGTATATGCCTTGTGTACTTGAGTAGTGCCTTTTGCTTTGAATGAGAATTTGATTACTTATAAAATATATATCTATAGATATATATTGGTTTGTTCTTGGGGAAGGAAAAATTCTTTGTATGTCTTCTTTGTTTGTCATATTTGTCTTTTAATGTGTGTTGAATCCTGTGAACTTATCTCATGAAAAGCTTGATGGGTATCTTAAAAATTTAGGTTTTATATGAAGTTAGGGGAATTAAAATTGAAATTAAATTCGAATTTGTTTATTTCTATTGATGTAGAAAATTGGTGTTGGCGATGGGAATAGAGTTAGTGGTGTTAGGATGAAGTTTGGTGATGATGCTTGTTGGTTTGAATTGGAATGAAGCTTAATGTTGGTGTTAACTATTATTGGAGTGAGTTGTCATTTGGGGGGGTTTTCAGACTTGGGATATAGGGAGAACTTTTGAAGCAGTGATTGCTACCAACCTCCATGGCTATGGTCACTTTGTCCTACTACCCACTCCCCACTCCTAAATACCACCACATTCTCCAACCTTTTCAAATTTGTGTCCTCAATTTAACATGGTCATGTTCATGGGACACCTTTGTTGCCATGAAGCATAGGGTAGTTATGGCACTAGTGTTGTGATTGGGAGATTTGGAAGGTTATAGACAGTCGATTATAATAGTAGAAAATTCAAAGCTTTCATATGAATAAAGATTTAAAAATTAAAACCATCCTATAGCTAGGACGTTTAGAATATAAAATTTGCTTTTCTGTTGGTGTCGTTTCAGAATTAAATCCCCTAAACTAAATGGGGCCGGGGATATAGAAGGCCTAGTAAAAGAAATGTTAAAGGAGTTGAAAAGAAAGGTTGTGATTGAGTCGCCTGGGTGTGAAGAAGATTTGGAGATGGGCCAAAATGAGTTTGGGCCTTTTACAACTAAGGAAATGGTCTCAAGTGGTTTTATAAGGGAGAAGATTAATCTAGGAAAATCGGAGATTGTTCCTATAGGTGAAGTGGAAAATATAGCAATTCTGGTCAGGCTTCTTGGGTGTAGAATCTCTTCGCTACCGATGAAATATTTGGGTTTGCCGCTGGGTGCCTCCTATAAGGCCGCATCTATTTGGAATGGTGTCATTGAAACTATGGAACGGCGTTTGGCTGGTTAGAAGAAAATTTATCTCTCCAAGGGTGGTAGGCTGACTTTGATAAATTATACTCTATCCAATCTGTCTACGTATTATATGTCCCTTTTCCTTCTCCCAGTAGGAGTGGCTAACAGGCTTGAAAGACTCTAGAGGGATTTTCTATGGTGTGATATTGGGGATGAGTTTAAATTCCATTTAGTGAGTTGGGAGAGGATCTGCCGTTCGTTAAAATCAGGTGGGCTGGGTGTTAGAAATTTGTTACAATTCAATTGGGCACTATTGGGTAAGTGGTTGTGGAAGTATGCTATGGATAGAGACGCTTTACAGAAATTGGTGGTCGAAGCTAAATATAATAGTTCAAGGGGTGGTTGGTGTTCTGAGGTGGTAGGTGGATGGGTAGGGTTGAAAGGCGGTTGCGGTTATTGGCTATAACCGTAACCGTAACTGTAACCGCCTTAGGCGGTTACTCTAAAATGCTATCCGCCCCCGCACCACCTAAGGCGGTTAGCGGTTATAAAATAACCACCGGTTAGCGGTTATTAAATCTATAACCGCTTTTAATAAATTGGGCTTTTTGGGCTTATTTTGGGTTTTTGACCTTTTTTTAGGCATACTTTAGATGTTTGGGCCCAAAAAAAAAAAAAAAAAACTCATCCCAAAAAAAAAAATAGAAGTAGTCAATCTGAAGTGTTCTTTGACTAAAAAAAAAAAAATCTTTAAGTGGTCTTTGTCAAAAATCTGAAGCGTTCTAGCTTATCAAAAAAGAATCTTTGATCTTCTAGACCCAAAAGCCTTGCACAAATCCACCACCAGAAACCAACAGAGAACATCCTCCACCCATAAAAAAATCATAACCCCGAAAACCACAGAATCGCCGGACAACCGCCAAAGATACACCAGAAATCATCGGAGCTAGCAACCCAAACAAGCTGTCAACCACCATGCCGTCCCACGTGGCCGCCCCTACAACTGCAGATCTAGAGAGCACCAGATCCTAGCAACCCAGACGTGCTGCCAACCGCCGAGCCACCCTTGTCGACCATCTCCGCTGTCAGCCCACCGCCTAGAAAGCACCGCTCCTTTGCAAATCTCACCAGCATCACTGCATATTTTCCTTTTGGTTGGCACCTCACAATTTGAGAGAAGACGACAATGAAAACCTTACCTGAAGGCTGTTGAAGACGACGCAGGGGTTGAGGCTGAGAAGCTGTGCGGCGCAACTGAGAGAGAGAGAGAATGTGAGAGAAAATGAGAAAAGCACTTAAGAAAGTGGCATGACTTTTTAGTCTTCAAACCCTAATCAAAACTACACCGTTTTGGTTATATATGTATTTTGTATATTTTTAATATATACATATATAAAGGCAGTTAGCAGTTATACCCCAAAATCGTTAACCGCCCCGCTATAGGCTATTAGCGGTTTTTTCCAACCGCCTCTAAAAGTGGTTAGGCGGTTAGATGGTTAACGGTTAGCGGTTTTGGGTGGTTAGCGGGTAGCAGACGGTTAATAACCGCCCGCCTTTTCAGCCCTAGGTGGGTCGTTTGGAGTGCGTGTTTGGAAACATATTAGGAGAGCATGAGATAAGTTCTCTACTTTTGCTCATTTTGATGTGGGGATTGGGTCTAAAGTTAGTTTTTGGCATGATATTTGGTGTGGGGATAGGCCATTGAAGATCTCTTATACGACTCTATTTAGTATTGGTCAACAACAAGATGCGTGGGTGGCATATCACTTGTAATATCAAGATGGGAGAATTCAGTGGAATGTTATTTTTACGAGGCTAGTTCAGGATTAAGAGGTGGAGATAGTCTCATCTTTTTTTGAGCAGCTGTATTCTCTTAAACTCAAGCAGGGAGAGGATAATAGGATGACTTGGAGCCTTTCCAAAAAAGGTATATTTGAGGGTAAGTCTTTTTACACAAGGCTTATTAGCCGGGATTGTTTGCTTTTTCTTTGGAAGAGTATTTGGCATGTTAAAGCTCCAGCAAGGGTGGCGTTCTTTGTGTGGTTAGCAGCACTTCGAAAAATTTTGACGATGGATAATTTGCATAAGCGAAATGTTATGGTGGAGTAGTATTGTTTGTGTAAGAAGAGTGGAGAATCCATTGATCATTTATTGCTACATTGTGAAGTTGCGCGTGACCTTTGGAGTTCTATCCATAATTTGTTTGGAGTTGTTTGGGTTATGCCAAGATGGGTGATCGACTTGTTGAATAGTTGGAGGGGTTAGGTTGGGTATGGTCCAGTTAGGGATGCTTGGCAGTTGACCCCATTGTGCCTTTGGTGGTGTCTATGGCAAGAGAGGAATGCTCAGAACTTTGAAGATGTTGAGATGTCGGGTACTGAGCTGCGCAAGTTTGTGCTTTACACGTTATACATTTGGATGGCTGCACATCATAGTTTCCTTTTTGCTAGTTTTGCAGATTTTTTTGACTTTTTGTCATTGTTTTTCTTTAACTTAGGGTTCTCTTTGTATACTTCCTGTATACTAGGGTTGTGCCCCTCTGCGCTTTATTTATACGATTCGATACTATTACTTATCAAAAAAAAAAAAGGAGGGGAAGCATTTTGAAGCCCAAGTATCAAATGTGAAGCCTGTCGAGCCTAGGTCGAGCTTAACAGTGTATAGTCATTGAATACCTCCTCAACAAATGAGTCAGGGTAGAGCGAAAACGGCGGTGCTTGGTTCTGTGGCAGAGACACACCGGAGCTTGGAGTCGAAAACGGCAAAGGTTGTTTCTACAATAGATGGCGTCGATGTAGTCTCTAGGCATATAAGTGGTCCCGATAACGGCAAGGCATCGAGTACTCCTCCATTGGCTCTAAGTTCGAAGGTCAATATGGTTGAAGAAATTGCAAAGATGGTTTCTACAACAAATGGTTCCAATGTAGTCTTTGGGCGTATGGGCGGTCCCGCCGACGGTAAGACATTGAGTATTCTTCCATTGGCTCCGAGTTCGAAGATCAATATGGTTGAAGAAATTAATTGGTCTTTGCCAGATAGTGTCGAAGGGCACATAATAAGTGGACTTGAGAGTAGTATAGCTGGGGAGTCATCTTCAAGGGGTTTAGCTGTGAATTATCGGTTTCGAAGGGGTGACAGAGATGATGTGGAGGGGGTTGAGGGTGGTTTGGTGTTACTGGGGAGTAGCTCGGGTGGAGGTCTAGGATAATTCAATGAATAGAATGGGGTGGGTATGAATGGGTCGTTGAAAATTGGGATGTTTTTTGAGAGTGTTTCTGAGCAAAGGATGGTATCTGAATTGGTAGCAATATATTGTATCAGGGGGTAGGTGGACAATAGTTTTCTGGGTAGTCACTGGCACTTGTGGAGCATGGGGAGGGTGTAGGGGGTTTCGAGGGTATCTTATACTGTGGGGATGGGATTGACCCTGCCAAGGCTATGGTGACATGTATAGAAGATGAAAGTAGGGGAAGTGAGATGATGGATATACGTCTACTTGCTATAATTGGGGAAAAAGGAGGGTCTTATTCGGTGTCCTCAAATTGGGTGGAGGGTAAAAAAATTTTGTCATGAAGTTGGATTATCATGTGAAGATTTTGAGGATCAACTAATGGCTTTGTTCAGTGTGATTGAAGCTAGTCGACCTCAAAGTGGAGTGAGTAGTATTTGAAATTGTGAATTAAAAAGATTAGTATGTTAGTTTTGATGTTAAGGGAATTCAATGTCATAGAGTGAGAGGAAAGGGGAAGGGTGGAAAATGTTCTTTATAAAACCTAAGATTATATCATGGAATGTGAGAGGCCAAAATGATAGCACGAGAAAAGGATAGGAATTAGAGGGCTTGTAAGGGAGTCAAAAGTTGATATTGTGTGTTTGCAAGAGACAAAAATGAAGGTTATTATTAGGGAGGTGGTTTGTAATTTATAGTGTTGTAATTATGTGGATGGATTATATTTGGGGTCGAGAAGGGCATCAGGATGTATTCAGTTAATGTGGGATAGGCGTGTGGTGGAGAAGGTTGAGGAATGTGTAGGTTGGTTTGTGGTGGAGTGTTGTCCAAATAATAATGTGGAAAGAAGATGTCTTTGGGATGAGTTGGTTTGTTTAATGAGTTTGTGGGAGATGTCGTGGTGTATTGGGTCGCCGCGCCCCGGGGGGGGGGGGGGGGATTTTAATGGTAGTCCGGTATCCTTGTTAAAGATTAGCAGAGTCAAGGCAGACACAATGTTGGGATTTTCATAATTCATTTTTGTGCAAGGACTCATTGATATTCCGTTGGTAGGGATAGCAATACGTGGTCTAATAATCGAGATGTTGAGGCATGGTGTAGAATTGATAGATTCATGCTACTTTGGAGTGGGAGGAATATTTTTTTCGATGTTTCTTAGAGACGGCTTCCTAGATTATTGTCTGATCGCTTTCTATTGATGTTAGATTGTGGAGTGAGGAGTAGGGGCAATAGGTATTTTAAGTTTAAGAATATGTGACAGCAATCAGAGGGTCTGTAGAGCAAGTCAGAACTTGGTGGGTGTCCTATAATTATCAGGGTTTTCCTAGTTACATGTTGGCACCAAAATTGAAGGCATTGAAATCTGATTTGAAGAAATAGAATGAAGAGGTCTTTGGTAATGTAGGGAAACGAAAGAAGGAGGTGGTGGAGGATCTTTGTGAGTTGGATTTGATTGCAATGGAAAGATCCAGATCCTTAACTGAAGATGAAAATTTGAAGAAAGAAGATTTTTCTAGAGAGTTGGAGAGGAGTATTTTTCTTGAAGAATTGAGTTGGAGACAAAAGTCAAGGGCTCTTTGGTGGAGAGAGGCAAATAATAATACTAAATTTTTCCTTTGTTTGTCAAATTTGCATAGAAGAAATAATTTGGTGGAGTCCCTTGTGGTTAATGGGAATATGCGGTTGATTTAGTAGTAATAAAGGAGCATATTGTGAACTTTTATAAACAGTTGGTACTCTGAACAATATCGGTGGAGACCGAAGGTGGATGGCCTCTCATTCCTTTCCATTGATGAGGGGGAGAGAAAATGGATGGAAAGAGAAGCTGAGGAGAGTGAAGCGTTGGAGGTGGTGAGAAATTTCAATGGAGATAAGGCCCTAGGACCTAAAAAGTTTTCTATTGCTTTTTCCCATGCTTGGGAGGTATTAAAAGAGGATGTGATGGCGGTGTTCTTCTATAGCCGAGGGAAGTTCAAGGAGAGTTTCAATGCTACTTTTGTATCCCTTATTCTTATGAAAGGTGGGGCGGTGGAAATTAAGGATTTCTGTCCTATTAACTTAGTGGGTGATTTGTACAAAATTATTTCTTAAGTATTGGCAAATAGGTTGAAGTCGGTATTGGGGAAGATATTCTCAAGTTCACAAAATGCGTTTATCTGAGTGATTTTGTCTTCATGGCGAATGAATGTTTTAATAGTCGGATTTGATCCGAGGAGCCAGGAATATGATTTTATGTAAATTGGATTTGGAGAAGGCCTATGACTATGTCAATTGGGAGTTCCTGTTATATTTGTTGAAGAGATGTGGCTTTGGGAGAGATGGCGAGGTTGGATAGATCACTACATATCTACATTGCGGTTTTCCATTCTCATTACTGGCTCTCCTTCTGACTTTTTAAGTAGTTCGTGTGGATTATGATAGGGAGATCCATTCTCTCCATAATTGTTTGTGGTTATTATGGAGGTATTAAGTAGGATGATGCTACGGTGGATAGTGCACTTTTATTGAGATTTTCGGTGGGATCAAGGAATCATGAGGAGATGATAGTGTCACGTTTGTTGTTTGTAGATGATATGTTAATCTTTTGTAAGCCTAGTTGTGAACTACTTTGCAACTTGAGATGCCTTTTGTTATGTTTTGAAGCGGTGTCGAGGTTGAAGAGAAACTTGTCTAAGTCAGAGATTGTTCCAGTAGGCGAAGTGGGGGATATGGAAGGTTTGGCTAGCATTCTTGGGTGTAGAGTGGCTTCGTTGCCAATAAAGTATTTAGGTCTTCCTCTGGAAGCTCCTTCAAGGCTTCAACCATCTAGAATGACATTATTGAGAAGATGGAGCATAGGTTGGCAGGTTGGAAGAGGCTTTATTTATCAAAGGAAAACAGATTAACTTTGATAAAAAGTACTCTTTCTAATTTATTGACATACTATTGTCCCTTTGACTAATCAAATGAAAAAACTTCAGAGGGACTTTCTTTGGGGGGGTATTGGTGAAGTTGTTAAGAATATATACTTCGATAATTTCGGGGGGTTTGGAGGTGAAAAATCCGATTCAGTTTAACCAAGCCCTCTTGGTTAAGTGGTTGTGAATGTATGCTACGGGGAGGGAGCCTTTGTGGAAATTGGTGGTGGACATTAAATATAATAACTTGAGGTGAGGTTGGTGTTCTAAGGAGTGTGGAAATGTATAAGGAAGGGGTGAGAAGGTTTTTCTAAACATGTGAGGTATGAGGTAGGAGATGATTCTCAAATGATGATTGGTGTGAGGAGTAGCCTTTGAAGTTTTCATTTTCGGAATTATTCACTGTTGCTCGTGATAAGGATGCGTGGGTGACATATGATATGCAGTTCTAGAATGGAAACATTCATTGGAATATTTTCTTTACAAGACTTGTGCATGATTGGGAGGTGGAAGTGGTCTCTATTTTCTTGAAGTTGTTGTATTCTCAAAGAGTAAGGTAAGGAGATGAGGATGAAATTTGTTAGATTCCTTCTAAAAGGAAATTATTTGAAGTTAAGTCTTACTATCAGGTGTTATTTACTTTGGTAAGATCCCCTTTTCCTTGGAAGTGTATTTGGAAAGTTGAGGCTCTCGAGAGAGTGGTGTTCTTTGTGTGGATGACAATTTTAGGGAAAATCTTAACTTTGAATAATTTAAGAAAAATGAATGTTATTGTGGTGGAGTGGTGTTGTTTGTGTAAGAAATGTGGGGAGTTTATTGATCAACTTTTTCTTCATTGTGAGGTTGCAACAGAATTGTGCAGTACACTTTTTTAGTTGTTTGATGTTACATAGGTTATGTCTCGAATGGTGAGCGAGTTGTTTTTCAATTGGAGGGGACAATTGGAAAACCGTAATGCTTTGAAAATGTGGAGGTTGGCTCCTTTGTGTTTAATGTGGTGTCCTTGTAGAGAGTGAAAGGAGAAGAGCTTTGAAGATTGTGAGACTATGATGGTCAAGTTAAAGAAGATGATGTTACAATCTCTTTATACATGGAGAGTAGCATGGAATAGTTTGCATGTTTTTAATTTTTTTGAGTTTTTAGACTTTTTTTCGTCTTTTTCTTTACTTTAGGGGTTATCTTGTATATTTTCTATGTATTAGGGTTACGCCCCTTTGTGATTTTAATGAATTTGCATTACCTAAAAAACAAAATTCTATTCAAGGTTCTAGCTTGCCTGGATTTGCAGTGCAGGGTTGATTAGTGATTTTGCAAAGTTGTATGAGAAGGAAACTTGTAACAAAAAGCAGGGGCCTTTCTGCAATGACCCAAAAACAAAGTGTTTCCTGTGTAGGTGAAGCTGGGGGGAAGAAGGTGATACATTTTTGTCAGAACATGTTTCCTGGCATTGAGTGTTAGTAGTTTTTGATATTAAAGATGCCAAGGAGGCACACCCAAGTAATATCAAACCAGAACTTCTCGCGTTGCAACCCCCATTTTGCTTTTTACTTATCAAAAAAAATATCATACCAGAACTGGTAGAAATTAAAGTATGGTTTCAGTTACTTTTGAGCTCCTTACTGGCTATTTGTATGTTGCTGGAATGACCTCTTTGGTTTTCATTGTAGCTGCCTCTCATGTCAGTGGTTTTATTGACTTCAGGAAACTGGACTTGGACCTGAGCATCACTTGCATCGCGGGCGTGCACTGGCAGCTTTCAACCATCTTCTTGCTGCTAGAGTTCAAAAATTGAAATCAGAAGAGCAAGTTGGTGCTTCAGTACAGGGACAAAGTAATGTTCAATCAGATGTGCAAACACTTCTTGCACCTTTAACACAAAGTGAAGAGTCTCTTCTTGCATCTGTAAGTCTTAATTTTCTTGTCATTTACATTTATACTTGAAATGAATGAGATTACTTTTGCTGGATTTATTCAGATGGAACCTGGAACTCCCAACTCACTTCTCTTTTCAGGTCATTCCCCTTGCTGTCATGCATTTTGAGGATTCTGTGTTGGTGGCTTCATGTGCTTTTCTCCTGGAGCTTTGTGGTTTATCTGCCAGCATGCTTGGCATAGACATTGCTGCCTTGAGACGGATATCTTCCTTTTACAAGTCCTCAAAAATCAATGAGAATCTTAGACAACATTCACCGAGGGGTTCTGCATTCCATGCAGTATCTCATGAAAGTGATATAACAGAATCTCTTGCTCGAGCTCTGGCTGATGACTATCTGCACCAGGATGTTTCTACCACTGCTAAGCCAAAGGGAACTCCAAATTCATTTACTAACAAACGTCCTTCACGAGCTCTCATGCTTGTCCTTCAGCATTTGGAAAAGGCTAGTCTGCCAATGATGTTGGATGGAAATACATGTGGGTCTTGGCTATTAAGTGGCAATGGTAATGGAACTGAGTTAAGATCTCAACAGAAAGCTGCAAGCCAGAATTGGAATTTAGTTACAGTATTTTGTCGGATGCATCAGCTTCCCTTGAGCACGAAATACCTTGCTGTTTTAGCAAGAGACAATGACTGGGTATGTCTGTTTTTATTTTTTATTGTTATTTTTAATAATATTTCTTGATTATGAATTAATTCCTCTTCAACTTTGAATCTTATGTTGCCGTTTTCATATGTAAGGTTGGGTTTTTATCTGAAGCTCAGGTTGGAGGATACCCTTCTGACACTGTCATTCAAGTAGTAAGTACTTTCATTTTATAAATATTGCAACATTTCACTCAGAACCCCAAGAAAACTATGTTTCAGGTTAAAACATTGCCATTTATATACCGTTACGAAATGTGTTTCAGGCGTCAAAGGAGTTTGGTGATCCACGTCTCCGAATTCATATATTAACAGTTTTGAAAGGCATGCAGTCAAGGAAAAAAGCTAGCCCTTCATCATATTCAGATACTACAGACAAAGGGGGCGAAACTCTCTTTTCAGACGACAACATTTGTATCCCAGTTGAACTCTTTAGAATTTTAGCCGAGTGTGAGAAACAGAAAAATCCTGGAGAGGCCCTGTTGATGAAAGCGAAGGACTTGTCCTGGTCTATTTTGGCCATGATTGCATCTTGCTTTCCTGATGTTTCTCCATTATCCTGCTTAACTGTTTGGCTGGAAATTACTGCAGCAAGGTTACTGTCAAATATTTCCAGATTACTCTCTTCCTAGAATATATTTCATCTTTGTATCTGAGATTGTCTGAGGAAAGTTATACCCCATAATGTGTGCATTTAGTCCACGGATTCCCATATTATCTAAGCATACTTCCAAGGTTAAGATCTGATTGCAGCTATGTTCTTTACAGGGAAACGTCATCCATTAAGGTGAATGATATTGCGTCTCAGATTGCAGATCATGTTGGAGCAGCCGTGGAAGCCATTAATTCTCTGCCAGCAGGTGGTAGAGCCCTTACATTTCATTACAACCGGTGTAATCCAAAACGCAGGCGGCTTATGGAGCCCAAATCAGTTGATCCAGTGGCTGCCCCAACATTGGATCTTTCAAGTACTTCTATGGGTGCAAAAATATTTGTTGCCCAAGGCATTATTGCTGAAGAGGAAAGAAAAGTGCAAATTGGTCAACATATCAAAGTTTCAAGTGATTTTGATGAAGGGCCTGTTTCTCTTTCCAAGATGGTCGCAGTGCTATGCGAACAACACTTGTTCCTGCCCTTGCTAAGGGCATTTGAAATGTTCCTTCCATCATGTTCGCTGCTACCTTTCATCCGTGCTCTTCAGGTTTGTGAGAAAGCTTAAAACCCAGCTTTTTCATTCATCTATTGGTTCTTTTGGTTAGATAGAACTACTCTCTCTTTATTATGATCTTGAATGTGTCTGATGCAATGTTGATCATCCTGCCCGCAGAAACCGAAGCCCAAAATGTTTTGATATTTTTTCAGCTTATCACCTCCTCCTTGTGACATATGCTACTCCATGAGCCCTGTACCAAAGGAGTACATGCTCGAATGAAGCACTTCTTTCATTGGCAATGTAGAAAGGATATGATCCTAATCATTTTTCTCCTACTGCTTTCCAGCAGCTACAGATAATAAAAGTCAGGTGCCTTACCCCTCCAAGGCACCTCTGTCTGGTTGCACATGCATCCTCAACTTCTCATTCTTCTTAGAGGAGGCGATAGGTTCTATTCCAGTCGTTGCTATTTAGGCTGGATCATGCTCAAATAAAGCACTTTTTTTGTTTTTTTTGGATAAGTAATTCAATCTTTTTTAAGCGGAAAGGGGTGCAACCCAATTACATAGGGAGTATACAAGAAAAACACCCACTAAAGAAGATGAGGAACACAAATCCAGAACTTCTACAAAGTTAGCAAAGCAAAGCTATTGATAGCAACCATCCATCAGTAGAGAGCTTTAACCAATATATCTTTTAACTCTATCATCGTTATCTCACAATCTTCAAAATTTCAGGAATTGTGTTCTCTCCAAATACACCACATCACGCAATGGGGAGCCGTCCTCCATGCCTCTAAATTATGGTGACTACCAAACTAGCCACTCAAACTAGCGAATAACTCCACCACCTGATTGGATATTAACCACTCAACCCCAAAAAGATGGAAAACTAGCAACTCCGCAATAGAGCAAAAGATGATTGATGGATTCCCCACTGTTTTTGCACATGCAATACCAGTCCATCACTATTATGTGCGTATTTCTTAGATTATCCAAGGTCAAGATCCTCCCTAACGCTGCTGCCCAAACAAAGAAAGACACTCTCGTAGGCGCCTTATTTTTCCATATGCTCTTCCAAGGGAAAGAAATACCAGTAGGGGGATTAAGCGCATGATAAAAAAATTTGACTTCAAAAGTTTGCCTTTTAGAGGGGAGCCAACAGATCCTATCCTCACCGCCTCTATTTAACCTGATAGAGTACAAGAGATTGAAGAAAGAGGTGACCATCTCTATCTCTCAATCATGCATGGATCTGATGAAGGTTATATTGCACTCATAGGTGTCGTTCGCAACCAAAAAATGGCCTGCCACTGAGGCCTCCTGAAAATTGGCAATATTTTAGAAAATGCTAGAAAGCTTCCTTCAGGGTGCGATCTCCACACCAGACATCATGCCATAACCGCATCTTAAGCTCTATTTGTTTTGGCGTAAAATATTTTCCGTATTTTACGGTGTTTTTGTGCGCCGAAAATGATAGTCAAACCGAAAATATTTTTGGTTTGACCAAAAAACCTTTTTTAGTTTCGGAAAATGGTTTCCAATTTTAAATTTCGTAAACTATTTTCTGAGTTTGAGTTTCTCCTTCTCAAACTGTCGGACCACCACTGGACCTCAGCCGGACAACCCTCAGAGGTTGCTGAAAGTTGCCAGCCGTTTTTTCGTTTTCGCTCATTTTCCGTATAAGACAAACGTCAAAAAATATTTTCAGGAAAATATTTCATGAAGGAAAATATTTTACATCAAAACAACCGGAGCATTAAGCTTATCTCCCACCTCATATCGAACAAATCTTGAAAAACTCCCCCATCCCTCCTAATGTTTTGCCACACCCCTACCCGATAGGACCCGTGCACCGTATTGGAGCACCACCCTCTCCACATGCTCTCATATTTAGCCACCACCACCAATCTCTACAAAGCCTTCATTTCCATGCCGTAACTCCAAAGCCATTTCCTCAAGAGAGCTCAGTTAAACAGAATTAGGTTCCTATCCCCCAAACCTCTTGAGGATATCAGAGTACAAATCTTAAACCAACTGACTAAATGGAATTTAAACTCATCACCTACTCTATCCCACGAGAAATCCCGCCGAATTTTCTCGATACAATTAGCAACACCAACTAGGATGGGGAAAAGGGATAGAAAATACGTAGGCAAATTGGAGAGTGTTTTTAACGAGAGTAATCCTACTACCCTTTGACAGATAAAGCCACTTCCAACCCACCAAACAACGTTCTATCTTTTCAATTATGTCCTCCCAAATAGATTTTGCCTTACACGGAGCTCCCAACGGCAGGCCCAGGTGCCTTACCCCTCCCAAGGCAACTCTGTTTTGTTGCACGTGCATCGTCAACATCTCATACTTAGAGGCAGGAGATAGGTTCTATTCCAGTCGGCGCTTTTTAGTCTGGATCAGTAAGATCAGTGTCCCATGGGTGGCTAAATATAGACGTCTGCATGCATTATTATGGGGGGAATTTACCTAAGAGTGCAATAAGTAGATAGATTTTAATTAACTAAGCAAAAATATTTTCTCTAACTTCTGCCCTTTGCTTAATAGTACATTTGCTTAACTGTGGATAACTACTGAGGGAAAACTGGGAATGTCATTTTTTTGGTATGAACAGCACTGGGTTGTGAGAGGGAGAAAAAGGGAGGTGGGGTGGAATGGGGGGCAGAGGACTAAAAACTTCAATTTTATCTATCATATGTTTTGCGGAATGCCCACATTGACCAATCTTCTAATTTATCATTAAACTGGTATTAGCATGTGTCAGATGAGTCTTTTTTAATCAAATTTCTATATTGACTTGTTTGAGTTATGTATATTTTGAGAGTGTTTCATTTGATATTCAATATGAATTTAGTGGGATCATTTCATATAGGCATTGATCCTTTTTTCTCCCTAGGCATTTTCACAAATGCGCCTTTCTGAAGCTTCAGCACATTTGGGTTCTTTTTCTTCCCGAATTAAGGAAGAACCTGCCTATTTACTGGCAAATATAGGAAGAGAAGGGCAGGTTGGGAATTCATGGATTAGCTCCACTGCTGTAAAAGCTGCTGATGCTATGCTTTCAATTTGTCCATCTCCTTATGAGAAAAGATGCTTACTACAACTTCTTGCTGCTACTGACTTTGGTGACGGGGGATGTGCGGGAACGTACTATCGACGACTTTATTGGAAAATTAATTTAGCAGAGCCTTCATTACGCAAAGATGATGGTCCACACCTTGGGACCGAGACTTTAGATGATGCTTCACTTTTAACAGCACTAGAAAAGAATGGGCATTGGGAGCAAGCACGCAACTGGGCCAAGCAGTTGGAGGCCAGTGGGGGATCTTGGAAATCTTCTGTTCATCATGTTACTGAAACCCAGGTACTATTTACATTTACATTCCTGCCTGCTTGGGTTGTAAAGCATGTTTTATGCGTCGTTTAACTTTTCTGATTTTGTTTATCTTCCCTGATTTGGGGGATCTCTTATTTAGGAGTTTAGAAGTTCATAGTTTTCATTAATTTTCCATTCCATCTAAAGTAATATTTGATACCTGTTATTCATAAGAGTCCCCCTGCTATCTCAATCTGTCTTCCTCTTGTCCTTATGTAGTATGATGTTTGCAGTGCTGTCATTTGTATTCTGAGGTACAGCAACCAAGTGTTGTGTTGCAACACGTACATAGGGTGTGGTATATGGAAACTCCTGAGAATGGGGGCACAACAATACATGTCTGTCTGTGTGCTTTTTAACTTAAGCAAATATGTTTGCATTAAAGGAATTATGAAAATAAATTATTTCGTATGAGGTTGTAGAGAAAATCTTAGCATTCTCACATTTGTGCACCTTTATATATAGTGGTCATATTTGATCATCACCAGCTATATCTCTCTTCAATTTTAGGCTGAATCTATGGTAGCTGAATGGAAGGAGTTTCTTTGGGATGTCCCAGAAGAGAGAATTGCTTTATGGGGCCACTGCCAGACGCTGTTCATTAGATATTCCTTCCCTGCTTTACAGGTAGCTTTGCTAGTAACCGTCTTCAACCAAAGCTGTTATTCTGATGACTTGCATATTTGTTAACATGATCCTGCTGTCATATGGCTTGTAGGCTGGATTATTTTTCCTTAAACATGCAGAAGCTGTGGAGAAAGATCTCCCTGCGAGGGAGCTTCATGAATTATTGTTGCTTTCTCTACAATGGTTGAGTGGGATGATAACCATGTCCAATCCGTATGTTGTTTATCCAGATTTACTTGCTGCTTCAAATCTCAATTTTACATAATCTTTTCTGACCTCTGTGATAAATTTTGTCAGAGTCTATCCATTGCATCATCTGCGGGAAATTGAGACTAAAGTATGGCTCTTGGCTGTAGAATCAGAAGCTCAGGTGAAGAGTGAAGGAGACTTCAATTTAACCATTTCCACTCAAGACTCTGTTATTAAAAATAGCTCCAGTATTATTGACAGGACTGCAAGTATGATAACTAAAATGGACAATCATATAAATACAATGAGGAATAGAACTCTAGAGAAAAATGATGCAAGGGAAAATAACCTGACACATCACAAGAACCAAGTACTGGATGCCAGCTTTCCAATCACAGCAGGGGGAAGTACAAAGACAAAACGGAGGGCCAAAGGCTATATGCCACTAAGACGGCCATTAATAGACTCGGTGGATAAAAACATTGATCCTGACGATGGATTTGGTCCTCTTAAATTTGGCAGTGACTTGCCGTTGCAAGAAGAGAACATTAAAATGGAAATGTCCTTTTCGAGGTGGGAGGAAAGGGTTGGACCTGCAGAGCTGGAGAGAGCAGTTCTTTCTTTATTGGAGTTTGGACAAATAGTGGCTGCCAAGCAACTCCAACATAAGCTGTCTCCGGCACAAGTACCTTCTGAATTTGTACTTGTGGATGCTGCTTTAAAGCTTGCTGCTATCTCAACTCCTAGTAGTGAAGCATCCATATCAATGCTTGATGAGGAAGTGCGTTCTGTTATGAAGTTGTATAATATTCCTACCGACCGGCATAAGGTCAACACGCTGCAGGTTATTGTCCAAATTTCTGTGTTTCTGTGTCTGTCTCCTGTTATCATAGTGTCATTTGCTTCTTTGAGATTTCATTATGCACATTTATGTATACGAGGTCATCTTGGTGATGGGCTACAGGTTGTTTGTTCCCTTTTTCGCCTTAACAATAATCTCTTGTGTTTGTCTCTCAATGTCTGCAAGATCATCATATTAATCCAGTATTAAATATGCAAATACAGGTTTTGGAGAGTTTGGCAACCATTTTAACTGAAGGTAGTGGACATGGACTATGTAAGAGAATAATAGCAGTTCTGAAAGCTGCAAATGTCTTGGGGCTTTCATTTTCAGAGGCATTTGATAAGCAACCAATTGAATTACTACAGCTTCTTTCTCTTAAAGCACAAGAGTCATTTGAGGAGGCAAATCTCCTAGTGCAAACTCATTCTATGCCAGCCACGAGTATTGCCCAGATTCTCGCAGAATCATTTCTGAAGGTTTGTACAGTTCTCTCTCTGAGTTTCATTACATTGGCATGTTGCTGCTCAAAGAAATATTTTAGGTTGTTGGTATTGCTCTAGTGGTGGGTAAAAGTCATAAATTTAGGTGGACAAATGAGTGAGAACATGCCTTATAGCCTGGGCTGGATCTAGACTAGACCTTTATTCTAGATGGGATGTTATGTTTAAACCTGAAATTTTCTTGGTTTGCTCCATGTTGGCTACTCTGGCTGGACAAGAAATTGGTTGGTATATTTCAAGGTCCATTTTTTAACTTTATTTAAACAATATCTGTCCAAGCTTTGTTTGGGTCACAAAATAAATTCTCTTAGTTTTTTGAGGCTGGAGGAGAGGAACTGCTAACTGACGTTTAGAATTGCTGATATTGCATTATCTATACATTCTCCAGGGCCTATTGGCTGCACATCGTGGGGGATATATGGATTCTCAAAAGGAGGAAGGGCCTGCCCCCTTACTGTGGAGATTTTCAGACTTCCTGAAGTGGGCAGAGCTCTGTCCTTCCGAACCAGAAATTGGCCATGCATTGATGCGTTTGGTGATTACTGGACAAGAGATACCGCATGCTTGTGAGGTATTATTATTATAGTGATACATTGATATTATTATCCTTTGTGCCAAATATGATTAAAGTTTATCTACAATAATAACAGACTAAATTAGATAGGTTTGTGGAAATATTATGACAAGCTATGAAAATGATGACAATAAGTATTATATGTTGTTATCATTACCATTATCACTGTTATTGCTGTTGCCATTATTATCATCATCACCATGAATACTAACATCATACTCCAGAAAACAATTCATGTAGCGACCCCTATTAGTAATCAGTCTTTGTTAGCATATTTGGTTTATTGATTCTGCGGCAGGCATCATTATTAGCATTATAACTTAGACTGTTCTTGATGTATTTATGTAAGCTCGCTAGTGTTATAACCAGCAAGGTAATAACTCTAGGTAAAATGGCATCTTGTCCACTTGTAAGAACAGAGTGGAGAATGAAGTTCTGGGTTTAAGGCCCACCTGGTGTGACACTCACCTATACAAAAAAGAAGTGTTATAACCAGCAAGAAAGAACACTTAAGTTAAAAGGATTAAAAAGGAAGAAAATAAAATACGGAAGGACTTTACTATTTATAGTTCCTCATGAGCTTAAAACTCTTTTGCCCTTCGGGGAACTGTGATTTCAGGTTGAGCTTCTTATCCTGTCTCACCACTTCTACAAATTGTCAGCTTGCCTTGATGGAGTTGATGTTCTTGTAGCCCTTGCTGCAACCAGGGTTGAAGCTTATGTCTCTGAGGGTGATTTTTCATGTTTGGCTCGCCTGATAACTGGAGTTGGAAACTTCTATGCCCTCAATTTCATTCTTGGAATTCTAATAGAAAATGGTCAACTGGATCTTCTTCTTCAGAAATATTCAGCTGCTGCAGATGCAAACACGGGCACAGCCGAGGCTGTCAGGGGATTTCGAATGGCTGTTTTGACATCATTGAAGCAGTTTAACCCCAATGACCTTGATGCGCTTGCGATGGTATGTATATGCATTCATGATTTCATTACACACCCTATGAATGATTTTGTTTGTCAAAGTTTGTAAAGAAGTTGTACACTTAATTAGGGTTTCTTGTTATTGAGATACTGGAGCAGCTTTTGGTAAGACTACTTGGATTTGGCACAGACATGCATCTATCCTGGTTATCAAGTAAGATTACTTGCCAAATGGATGGATGGATGGATGGATGTATAGGGGGAAGGGAGGGAGGATCTATAATTACAACCAATCTCAACATAGTCCTTACAGGGTCAATTTTTCCGATTTGGTCCTAATATGTTTTAGTGCTACAGTTTTATCAATCTATCATGGTGTTAACATGTTCGAGCAGAAGTTGATTACATGACTTTTTATGTGTCAAAATTGATGGTCAGAACTTGATGTGACATGATGGTTAGACTGAATATGAAACACGGGATTCCCATGTGCATGTTTTTGGAGGGGACTTGGCACACATGCATGTTATGTGCTGCACATCCCCATTAACCATCATGCCATGGTAGTTTCTGAGAGTCAACTTCGATACATTTCAGGCCACATGTTCAACTTCCATTCAAATACACTAATCTTGTGGTGGATGGGATTTCCTTGAACCAAAAGAAACAAATTTGAGGGATCCAATTGAAACAATTAGTACTTTTAGGACCGAAGTGAAACTGATTGAACATGCGGTATATTTCTAACCTTTAGGACAGCTTGAATAATGGGTTAATAAAAAAGGAAACTTAATGGTGTCTGTTTGTCAAATTTCTTAAAGCAAAGTTCTCGAGTAATAAGTCATCATTTCCTTTATTCCTTTTCACAGGTCTACAACCATTTTGATATGAAGCATGAAACAGCTGCTCTTTTAGAGTCACGAGCAAAGCAGTCTTCTGAGCAGTGGTTCCACCGTTATGACAGGGATCAGAATGAAGATCTGTTAGATTCCATGCGCTATTACATTGAAGCTGCTGAAGTGCATTCTTCCATTGATGCTGGCAACAAAACACGCAAAGCTTGTGCTCAGGCTTCCCTTGTGTCCCTCCAAATTCGAATGCCAGATCTCCAGTGGCTTTTTCGATCTGAAACCAATGCCAGACGAGCCCTAGTAGAGCAGTCCCGTTTTCAAGAGGCCCTAATTGTTGCTGAAGCATATGGTCTTAACCAGCCAAGCGAATGGGCTTTGGTTCTCTGGAATCAGATGCTCAAACCAGAACTATTGGAAGATTTCGTAGCTGAATTTGTGGCGGTGCTTCCACTCCAGCCCTCGATGCTTGCTGATCTTTCAAGATTTTATAGGGCAGAGGTTGCAGCCAGAGGAGACCAGTCCCAATTCTCAGTTTGGCTAACTGGAGGAGGATTGCCTGCCGAATGGGCTAAATATTTGTGGAGATCGTTTAGATGCTTGTTGAAGAGAACTAGGGATTTGAGGTTGCGGTTGCAGTTGGCTACCGTGGCAACTGGATTTGGTGATGTGATTGATGTATGCACGAAGGCATTGGACAAGGTCCCAGACAATGCGGGGCCGCTTGTGCTGAGGAAAGGGCATGGCGGGGCTTACCTCCCACTGATGTGAATTAAATGTCAATGGCAACAAGTTTGATTACAATGTTCATCTTGGTGATAACAAAATGGCGACAACTTTAATGTCCCTCACTATCTCTTCTGGTGAACTAGCGGCAAGATTCTTAATTTGGGGAATGGTGGTATGGGGAAGACAATCCAAAAAGAAAAAGAATAGGAAAGAAAGAAATTGAGGCAGGTTATATGAAAATTGGGGAGAGTTATAGATTAGTTTTAAATTCTTTTTCAGGTTCATTGGACCAGCCAGAAGCAGAGCAGAGAGCAGTGTGAAGAAAATATGTAGGTTAGATTAGATCAGTTAGTCAATGCTAGCAAAGTCTTTGTAAAATCATATATTGTTTTGGCTCTGCTCTTTTTATTCTTTTTTTTTTTCTTTAATTTTTTGATTGGTAATTTGAGGCGAGTGTATATCCTGAATGATTATCGACAAATATGTGCTTCAATTTTGTGAGAAATGTATAATATGTTCATATTCTTTTTCATTGTAAAGCTCACGCCCACTTCTTTTCTTCTTTGGAATTTGTTTTTGTTCATTTTATGGGAAAAATCAAAATTAGTCTCTAGGTTTACACGATTTCAATTTAATCCCGAGTTTGTTAATTTTGACAATTAGATCTTTAAGTATTATCTCAATTTTAAATAAGATCCTTCATCAATCTACCATCCAATTAATTAATGGTGTGATGTCATGCACCAACAGTATGTTCTATGCGGCAAATCTATTATAAATGACAAGTCTTAAATAAAAATATAAAATTAAACATAATTTTTAAAAAATAGAATAAAATAAATGCGACTACATAGAGAGGATGCTCTCACCACCCTTATGAGGGGTGACTGGCTCACCACCCTCATTAGATGAGGGTTGTGGACCACCCCTTTGTGAGGGGTAGCCTCCGGCGGCTCCCCCTCATCTAATGAGGGGCAACCTCACCTCACATCTGTCACCTCTTTTTTCTTTTCTTTTTCTTTTTTTTCTTCTTTTTTTTTTTTTTTGTTTTAGAACTTTTTTTGTGTTTTTATTTTTTTCATTTATGATAAATTTGTAACGTAGGATAGATTTGCCATGTGGAACACAAGGGACACAAGGCCAGCATTATAAATGGTTTATTCTCACTTTTTGGAAATCATTCCATTGCATAACAATGCCACAAATACAATTGCTGAACCGTTTACCCAGATCCTAAATGCCCACATAATAAAACGACAATCCATACTTCCAGGTTGGTGATCCTCTCGAGCTCAATTTTTAATAAACGGTACAGCCGACCAAGAGATTTCACTTATTCAATATTTTGTTTATGAGGTTGTTAAGTAATTCTTCATAGTATAAAACATTAGTATTAAGTTCAAATTCTGACTCCATCTATCACCCATTTAAAGTTTTTTAAAAAAAAAAAAATTAAAAAAAAAAAAAATCACATGTTGACCTACTCATCAAGGGAGAATGTTAGAATGATGATTAAGTGACAAAATTCACTAAGCTTTTTGGATAGATGATAATTTAACAATGATGGCAAGTATAACTAAATATGATTATCATGCTTTCAACATCTCACATTCCCAGGAATGTAAAATAACCAAAATTGAAGAAAAAAGTCTAAGATAAATCTAGGGACACGGTTATAAAGTCCCAAAAAAACAAATTTAATCATGTTTCGTATTCGGCCGTTGTTCAAGTGTAGGACGCCTCTGAGCGAGGAACCGCTTCGTGCTCTCAAGGACACCAAAAAAGATTGAACCACCTATCCCTATCCACAGTACTCTTGGCCCAATGCCCTGCAATAAAGAGAAATATAAGCAACGGAAATTTTCTACCTTCAATGTGCCATGGTTTATCAAGTTAGGTTATCGCATGCTCACAGCAATGAACTCTCATGATTTGAAAAGATTAGAGCGGGAAATTCATACCTTCAACAAAGCTGGAGGTCCCTCTTCCCTAATGATAGTTTGAACACAATCAAAGATTCCTTTGTACTGATTTGCAGATCCCTTCGAAAGAACAAAAGAAACTATATAATAGCTTTATATTTGACATTAAGAGTGTGTTTGGGATTGCTATTTTATAGACAAAAAGTGTGATTTTAAACCAAATCGCAAAAATGAATCGTTTAGTAATTGCACTTATAAAAAATTGCGATTTAAAAATACAAAAAATCTACGTTTTCAAGTCGCAAGTAAGGAGGTATTTTTTTTAAAACGCAAAATTTAAAAGGCTAAACTGTGATTTTACGTTTTTAAAAATCTCGTTTTCAAATCGCACATTCTAAAATCGCTAATTTTAAAATCGCAAATCCAAACGAAACTTAAAAAGATACATGCACATAACTGAATGCATGCAAAAAGCCAAACATATATATGCACATACATAGATAAATATATAAAGTTCACAAAAAAAAAAAAACAACAACAACAACAACAACATTTAAGAAGAATGAGAGGAAGCAGATCGATCATACCTGAACCATCAACCTTGTCTTAATCACATCAAGGGGAGTAGTTATAGCCCCAGTTAGTGCACCTGCAAAAAACATCGATATTCAGTGTGAGGGAAGCACAAACCAGCAGGGCAACATATATGCACGTGTGCAAAAGCATTAAAAGAATGGGGTGAATTTGATTCATGGTAAAAATAAATTTCAGAACAATGATCTTTCACAAAATACATAAATTATTTTATCTTCAATACGACCTACATTCCATATTGGATCAGGATCATTCTCAATCCTTTCTCTTCCCTTCATATTAATCCTGATGAATCTCACTCTTTTATGCAGTTTGCAGCCATCACTATGGACATGGTCTGGATGCAAAGGAATAAGGCCATTTAGATCAGCCACCCTTGAATACATCAATTTGGCAACTGAGACCAAAAATATCCACAGAGAGCACATGGAAGCTCGGAACTCATAGCAAAGCTTGCCTGAAGCTAGAGATCTAGACCCCACGGCCTGCCAATACACTCAAAATAAACTTTGATGTGGCAATCCAGAATTCATTTTCAATGATCGCTGCCATTTGTTGAGATTTGCTAGGCAATGCCCTCTATGCTTGGACATCAAAAACCACCAGACTGCTCTTGTATTTTGAGTTCTTTTAAAAGGTGTTTTGTATTTCCTATGCTCTTAAATTCATGGATCTTGATATATCTATGTCATCCATAAGAGGCCATTTCTTGAAAGCACCAACACCAGACTGTAGTTGTATATTTTTACATTCTTCTAGTGCATGCATGTTGATCAAACATTTCAACCACAGCTGTCTATTTCTATCTCATCAAGTGTTTGTGTTTTATTATAGAGAAATGCTTATTTACATTCTGGCATCCATCTCGCATACATCTCCGCTGAGTTGGCATGCTCCACCCTTAATTAAAAAGAAAAAAAAATACCAATGGTTGATGGAGCATGCCAACTCAATGGAGATATACGCGAGATGGACGCTAGAATGCCAAAAAGCATCTTTATCCTACGTCAACATTATCGCTATAACATATGCAGAAAGGTGCCCCCTTTCTGTCCGCAGATTTCCCCAACTCTACATGTATACATGTATGTATATCCTAGAAACCAAAGTTCACACTCATGTATAGCCACTAGATTTTCACCAATTTATCACACCCTTTCTGTCCACATATTTCCCCAACTACCTGGAATCTTGGGGTTCTTGTCACTTTTAAACAAAGAGGAAAAGAGTAATCTGTTTAAAACATGGAAATAGAAGTAACCCCGACTAGAAGGTATGTTCTTGGGACTTTCTAGTACTAAATCTAGAATTATATTCTGCCATTTAAGTGTCATGCAGATCAGAAACATATATTAGCAGGTCAGAATAACAATGTGCTTTTTTTCTGACAAGGTGTCCGGGCCTTTGAAGTACCCAAAAAATGTCAGGGCACATTTATTTTCTTCTTTCAGTAAGTTGAATCAGGGCTCCTTATTCCCTAAGCCCCCCCTTCTTTTCTTCTAGTACTAAATCAAGAATTATAGCCTGCCACCTTAAGTGTCATGCAGATCAGAAACACGTATCAGTAGGTTGGAATAACAATGTGTTTTTTTTCCTGACAAGGTGTCCGGGGCCTTTGGAGTACCCAAAAAATGTTGGGGCACATGTATTTTCTTCTTTCAGTAAGTGAAACCATGGCTCCTTTATGTTGGCCCTGTTGGGGTATGAGACAGTAGAATCTGAAAGAACCATATTTCATGAGATACACTAACAGTGAATGGAATTTCCCTTCTCAGAACAGGTAGAAATGAAAGGCTTCAATGTAACTGCAGAATGCTAGAAAAATGTAAAGTTATTAATATGCAAAGTATCATGACATGACTAATTTTAAATGAAAGCATCAGGAAAACATGGTATGAATGTCTTCTTACCAGCAAAAGCACCAATGATGGCATTTTCAGGATCGTTTAGATCTCTCCGTGCCTGGCAAAAATGAAAACAGGTCAAAATTATCACCATGCTACAAAAATAAATAAATAGAAGCAGAACAGCATGTACAACAGCAGGGCTTACCATGCCATCACATTCATACTGCTCTTTGGTTAGTCAATATTTGATCATATCTATTCACTTAATCATATATTCCTTCAATAATCAAATTTATTCTGCAGGTGTAGGTCTGAGCTCCGGTGGGGCTGATGGCAACTTGAATGCCTCGCCGGTGGGATCTGGAGCAGATGCTGTGCAGTTATGCAATAAGGGGAAAGAGTTGTTGTAGATCGATGGTGTTAGCTCGGCTGATGGTGGTGCTCTATCTAAGGTCTCACCAGAGGACACCCAGACGCAGCACCATGTGCAATTTTCAAACTCAATTTTCACCGGTGGTCATGGACAGACGATAACTCTCAAGTCTGAGTCACGGCTGTGAATTTGGTCAATTCCTCTGTCGATGGTTCTGCTTTGTTCTAGAAGTTTAGTGAATTTGGCCAGGACATCAGCGCCTGGAGATGAACCAATCACCGAGAGTAACTTAATGGGTTTGGGAGGCTATGAGACAGATAAGGAGTCAGTACGGTTGGATAGCTCCGTTAATGAGAAGGGTCATTCAAATAAGGAAAAAGAAAATGGGCTATAGGCCAGGGTGGGTGAAGCAAGCTGTATGGGTGGCAAAGATCCTTCTAGTCTGGATGGGTTTAAGGTGTATTGTGCAGAAAGGAATGGTCTGGCAACTTCGGAATTAGTACTATACACTAGGGAGGATCCCTTTGTTTGTGAGCTTATGTGTTGTTGTCCCCCTATGGCTTCTAGTTGGGTCTTGCAGAAGGTGATGGACATCTTGTTAGGCTATCTTGTGAGGGTTTTGAAGGGCAATTTATAACAGTGCTTATAGTCATTGAAGTGAGTCATAACCAAGAGGGTTGGGCTTCCAATTTCTAATCAGTCGTTAGAAGTAATAGAGAGTTGAAAAGATTATCTTGCTCGATCAATTATGACTCTACAAGTGGATGTTCAAGCCGTAGCAGAGTAAAGGGGAGTGGTATCTCAGTTTATCCATGAAGCCTAAACTATTATAATGGAATGGAAACAGATTAAATGAGGAGGAGATAACCTTAGAGTCAAAAATTTGCTCAGAGAGTGGAAAGCAAATGTTATGTCTTCAGGAGAGCTAAACTGAGCTTATGTCCTATAATATTGTGTGTAGTTGATGGGGGTGCAGTCATGTAGATTGCTCATGTGGGATAGGAAGGTGGTGGAGAAAATTGAAGAGTGTGGGTGAATTATTGGTTGTTTCTTTTAGAAATGTCGAGGATCAATTTGCTTGGGCATTTGCGGGTGTTTATGGTTCAAATGCCGATGGTGTTGGAAGGTTTTTATGAGATGAATTGCTAGTTTGTTAAGTTGGTGGGACTTACCCCGGTGCATTGGGAGGGAGGTGGGGGGGATTTCAATGAAACTCGCTTTCTAAGTGAGAGATCGGGTGTAACTCGTATTTTTCCAGCTATGTTGGAGTTTTCCAATTTTATTCCTGAGTAGGGACTTATGGACATTCCTTTGGTGAGCGGTACTTTTACATGGTCTAGCAACAGGGACCCTCCTTCTTAGTCTAGAATTGATAGATTCCTTGTATCCTTGGAGTAGGAAACCCAATTCCCTGATTTTCTCCAAAGAGGTTACCTAGACAACTCTTTTGGATGTGTGTTGGAGGCAAAAATCGAGGGTACTATGGTTAAGAGAGGGTGACAAGTGCACAAAATTCTTTCATCGAGTGGCCAATTCGAATAGACAGAATAATTCTATTGAGCAACTAGTGGTTAATGGTACAATTTGTTCAGATCATAGTGGAATCACATAACACATTGTGCAGTTCTTCGACAGCTTGTTTACCAAGCAGTACAATTGGATGGCCTCTCGTTGTTTGATTCCATAGGGGGGGCCGGGGAAAGAGGTGGCCAATTGGTTGGAGAGATCTTTCAAGAATAATAAGGTCTTTGAGGTGATGAAAGCCCTTAATTGTGACAGCTCCGGGCCCTAATGGTTTTACTATGGGTTTCTTCCAAGCTTGGTGGGAGGTGATTGAAGTAGACATCATGAATGTCTTCCATGATTTTTACATTTGATGTATGTTGGAAAAAATCCTCAATGCCACCTTCGAATCTCTTATTTCAAAGAAACCAAGGGCCGTTGACATTAAGGATTTTCAACCTATTAGCTTAGTGGGTGGAGTGCACAAAATTGTGCCAAACTTTTAGCTAACATGTTGAAAATTATAGTGGAGAAGATCATTTTTAAGCCTCAAAACACTTTCATCAGGGTAGGCAGATTCTAGACTTGGTTCAACAAGTGCCTTCATAGTAGGATTAGATCTGCGGAACCAGGTGTTCTGTGCAAGTTGGATATTGAAAAAGCTTATGACTATGTCAATTGAGACTTTCTCTTGTATATGTTGAGATGCGGTTTTAGGGAAAGATGGCATAAATGGATAGCATATTGTATTTCCTCTCTGCGCTTTTTTATCTTGTAAATGGCAGTCCTACGGGTTTCTTTAGTATCTCATGGCCTGAGCCAGAGAGATCCATTGTCACCCTTTCTTTTCGTTATTGTTACGGAGACGTTAAGTAAAATGATTTATGCTTTAGTCAATGGGGGTCTTTTATCAAGCTTCACGGTGGAGCCTAGGAGTGGTGGTGCTATAAACATTTCTCACATTTTGTTTGTGGATGACACCCTAATATTCAACAAGGCAAATCCATATCATCTTCGCAACTTGCGTTGTTTGTTTTGATGCTTTGAGGTAGTTTCAGGTTTGAGGATTAATCTAGATAAATCAGAATTAGTCCCTATGGCAATGCTATCAATGTCAAAGGTTTGGCTGGTATTTTGGGTTGTAAGGTATCTTCTTTGACTATGAGGTATCTAGGTCTTCCCTTGGGAGCCTCGTTTAAGGCCAAATCTATTTGGGATGACATTATTGAGAAGGTAGAACGCCGTTTAGTTGGATGGAAGAAGATATTCTTGTCAAAGGGTGGGAGAGTTACAAGGATTAAAAGCAATTTATCTAATCTGTCTACGTACTTCATGTCTCTTTTCCCCCTCCCAGTTGGTGTGGCCAATCGCATAGAGAAATTGCAACATGAATTTTTGTGGAGTGGTATAGGTGAAGAGTTCCAATTTCACTTGGTTAGTTGGACTAAGGTGTGAAATCCGATCTCTGAATGAGGGTTGGGGTTTGGAATTTACTTGTGTTCAACCGAACTCTTCTAGGAAAGTGGCTTTGGTGCTTTGTTCATGAGAGAGAGGCCTTATGGAGGGTGGTGGTGGATTCTAAATATGGCAGTGCATGGGGTGAGTGGTGTTCAAATGAGGTTCATGGATTGTATGGGGTGGGGCTTTGAAAAATATCAGGAAGGATTGGGGGGAGCTTTAAAGCCATACTAAATTTGAGATGGGTGATGACTCCAAAATTCGATTTTGACATGATGTATAGTGTGGGGATCAAGCCCTCAAGATAGTGTTTCCAAACTAGTTTAGCATTGCTCGTTTTAAGCTGTAGCGATTGACCATTTAGAGCTTTCTAGTGCCTCTCATCATTGGAATATTAATTTTCTTAGAGCAGATCACGATTGGAAAGTTAATCTCTTTATCTCATTCTTCACTTTGTTGTATTCCATCAGAGGGAGAAGGGGTGGTGAAGATAGACTTTGTTGGGTTCCTTCTAGGAGAGGGTTATTTGATGTTAGATAATACTACAATGGTCTTGTTTCCCCATGACAGTACTCATTTCCCTTGTAGGAGTATTTGGCGGAATATACTTCCCTTGAGAGTGGCTTTCTTTGCCTGCTTAGTTACTAGAAAAGATACTCACCATGGACAATCTAAGGAAACGACATATCATTGTGGTTCAGTGGTGCTACATGTGTATGTGTAAGAAGAATGAAGAGTCAGTGGATCACCTTCTACTCCAATGTGAGATTGTCAATGCCCTTTGGAATACTAAGCAATGTAGGGCTAGCTTGGGTTATGCTTATAAGGGTGGTAGATCTCTTTGCTTATTAGAGAGCGCTAAGTGGTAGGTTTCAGCTTGATGTTGTTTGGAAGATGATATGCCCTACCTTATGTGATCTCTTTGGAGAAAAAGAAACGATCAGAGTTTTGAGGACCATGAGAAGACATTACTGGATTTAAAGGCTTTATTCTTTGAGACTCTTTTTTCATTGGGCTGCTGCCTTAGATTTTAATATTTTAAGCTATCACGTTTTTTTAGATCTTTTTCTAGTTCTAGCTAGGTGTCTTCTTGTATATTTTCTTGTGTACTTGGATTGCGCTATAAAATAAAAATCGTATTCATATACTTGTAGCCATGCTTAGGCTAAAGAAAGAGAAAGACTTAGGAGCTGAAAACTTTAAACAATTTAGATTGTGCCAAGAGAGAGAGAGTATAAAATCAAATAAACCAATAGAAATAGGATTCTAACCTCAGCCTTGAATAACACATTTAAACACATAATATTATAGCAAAATAAGCTTAGTACAAAGTTATATGGTACTATCAAGTTGTAAGCTCAAGCTCTATCAACCTTTTGCATCAGGTACAAGAAGTAGATTTTGGTAGTACATAATTCTATAAACAACATTGAAGAATATACAAAATACTTTAGCTTTGGAGAAAAGGCTAGTGTAACCAATCCCTATTGATTTTTATCAGGCTTCATTGACGAGTTTAACAATCAGCTCGTCGTAGTTGTTTTGGTTCTATAGAAAGCTCATGTTTCCCCATCCGGTGACGATGTGAGTGGACGCAGAGGCGCGGCTGGTGGGCGCCGGGCCAAAGTCTGAGATTGGGGATGGAGAGCCAGTTCTTTGTGGAGGACAAATCCTTTGTCTTTTCGGTGGTGGAAGAGAAGACGGAGCTTCGGGTGGAAGAAAGAAGGAAAGGTTTTTCAGGGGTTGTTTGCTTAGGCTCATTGTGCATCGCCTAGCTGGTATCGAAGGTGAAAGAGGTGTTACGAAATCCAGGGGATGAGGAGTTTGTTAACTCCTTTAGGGAGGGGTCGAAGGCAATTATTGTTCCGAGAGGTGGGAATAAGGCCAGACGTTTCTTGGAAGTAGCGGTATATGCTGAGGGAAGTTGGAGAGGGTTGGTCCTGTTCCCTGAGGACCGGGAGGGTGGGGCTAGAGCCGTGTTTCTGGGGAGCTGAGCAAAGCGCTGGCCTTCTTTGAAGCCACGAATAGGTTTCCATCTTCGGACAAGGGTGGTGGGCAAGGCGGTGTTAGGCGTTTTGACACTGGCCCTGTTCCGTTGTTCACGAAAGTGGTTTGCAAGGCAGTCCCTTCTACGGTCATGAAGCGCCCTGATGCGTATGGGCTACTGGTTTCAATTGTTTCAACGAGAGATCTTGACCTTTTTCCATTGGGGGCGTCAGAGAAGCAACTGAAATTGAGATCGGTGGTGAACTGTTATGACCTGGAGATGGCGTCCTTCGACCTGTTGGATATGAACCCCTGTGAAGAAGACAGTCCCAGAATTCGAGGCTGTAGCTTTCGTGGATCAGCATGCTCAATGTTTAGGGATGCAGAAGATGACATGTGGCTAGTGTTGTTGGACCAATTCAAATTTGAAATTCAGCGGGCTTTTGGGCGAGTGAAGAAAGGGTGGCAAGCCTTGGGTTTGGGCTTGAAGACCATTTCGGGTCCTTTAGGTTTTAAAGGAGCTTATTTGCCCAAACCCTTTAAGACCCGCAAATTCCTCCTACCCAAGAGGACCTTGAAGGCAGGCTTGAACCCGAGTACGGTCTCATATTCGGTTCATGGTGGTCCTTTTCTCTCAATTCATAGGAGGAAGCAGCACAGGGTGACGACGACTCAAGCGTCATTGTCCACGGGACCCGTTGGTTCTCACGGTGGGTCTACCTTGTCTTCGGCCCCGACAACTGGTTCTAGGACTTCTAAGATCTCTAAAGCGGGTCTTAGGTCACCATCGGTTTCTGGAACAGACCCGGTTTGGGGGGGTTGTTTGAATCTACACGTTTCTCCAGAGGTGACATAGTCGGCAATGAAGAACGGTTTTTTAGGTACGAGAGGTCTGTTTCACTAGCCAACGATGGTATTTCTGTGAGGTCGTGTAACCTCTCAATGGCAGAAACTCCTCAAAAGTCATCTAAGCCTTTGTACTTCAACAATCGCAAGCACAAGGTCAAGAGGGCTTCAAAGTTGGATATGAGTCAGCTTGCGGGTGAGGTGATCAGCGTCGCGCCTGGTGCTGTTTCGTTGGTCAGTGTTCAATTTCTAGTGGGTTATCTGGGTTGTTTTCGGCATTTGAGCCCGTTGGCATGACAGGGTCCAAGGTGGAGGGCCCTTTCCTGGCATCCACAGATGAGGCCGATGCAGATCACGGTTCTCCGACAGTCAAGTCTTCAGCACAATCGTCTCCGATGAGGGGTCTCCTTTAGCGGGGATTTCTCAAGCCTCGCTCTTGTGGTTGGGGGGGGGGGAAGCTTGGAGAGGTTGCCATTCATCAGTCTCCCTTACCGGTACCATCTCGGAGGTTGGGGAATCTTCGAAGAGGAGTGACTTGCGTGGGGATGTGGATGGAAAGCTTGGAGTTACAGGGGTTGACGGCTACTCTAAGGTTGTAGTTAGTACGATGGCGATTACTCCAGCTCTGAGGATTTCTTTTGGGTAAAATGAGAAAAGGTTTTGGATTTGTTTAGTGTTATTACAGCATCGGGAGGATGAGGATTCCTGTTTTGAAACCGAAGGAGTGGAGGAGCGGAAAAAATTTGGAATGCTCTCTCAATTTTGATGTTGGAGGCATTAGGTATAGCCGGGATAAAAACAAGGCGTGTTTGCGGGTTTAAGGTTGCTTTGTAGTGGTTGGGTTTCTTTTGTGGGTATCTTGGGTTCTTTTTTTGTTCATTTTTTCTTTTTTTGGAGGTCCTGTGTGTATACTCCCTGTGTAAATACGGACATTTTTCGCTTTTTAATAATATTTGCTTGTTACTTATCAAAAAACAATCAGCTCGTCTTGCTACAGAAACAACCATTGTCCAAATCCCAATAATGAGGACAAGGACTCTCTTTGCCTTCTAAAACCACACTAGCTAACCCATACCTTCCTTGATTCAACCAAGATCAGGTTCAAGAGAACTCTCTATGCCTTCTAAACTCAACCCAACACAACTAAGCCTTCTTCTCAATTAAACCAGCCCATGTAAATATGAGATCATAGACCCGACAAACTCAAAAATTAAAAGTGATAGGAGTTCCAAACACAAGATCACATGGTATGGTGTCAAATCATCAATAAAGAAGCATGTTAGTAACATAGAATCTTGCAGTCAAAGAAATTGCAAACCATGTTAGAATAGGAGCATCACCTATAGAAAGCATTTCATATAACATTAGCATGCTGCACAGTCAAAGAGGGAAATGAAAAACATCATCAAGTAAAATAAATTCTTCCAAAAAGTGTCAAACATTGAATTAATGATGCGAGGAGCTTACCACTGCCTTATAACCTATACGAAGCTGTTCATAGAGGCAAAATTGAATTGCATCAAATGGCAAATCCCGTAATAAGAAAGATCCATATCCCTGCAATCTCAGCAATGGAGGCCACAAAAACAAACAAAACAATAAAAAAGCTGCCACTAACAAATGGCATGCAGGTCACACATTGATGCCACATGTAATGCATAATCAACAACACAGGCCCATCCTCTCCTAGAAAGATCCCTTTCAACCATTAACCAAGAATAAAAGAATAATAAATTCTTCTCTACTATTAAAGACATTGTACTTGAATATTGTCAATCTATCTATTTCAAGGTCAGGATCACACACCGCATAGAATCCTTTAAAGCCCTGCTTAGAAGCAATAAGGCGGACAGCATCAGGAGCTGAAGTAAATTGCCCCGTCTGCATCCTTTGCTTAACAACCTGAGGAGTTGAAAGTGTTAAAAAAGGAAAGGAAAAAGTGAGGGAGAGGGGATTGAAATGCAAGAGCTATCTACCTCTGTTGGAACACGAATGAGAGAAGCAGCAATCCCTCCTATGGCCCCTGCAGTCTGAATAAAGTTCAACAACCATAAACAGTTTATACAGCCAAACTACCAGCTATAGTATCAAACAACCAAAGAAATTTGGGAGGTTTGGTTGGTCATGCAATTAAAACTAGATATGCATTCTCATTTTTATTCAAGGATATGCAGTAGATTTTGTAGATCATTCACTAGTACGGAAAACAAACTCTTGAGGCACTAGAGGAGGTTGTTCATCCAAAATGTGTTTAGGCTTCGACAAGCATAAAAAACCAACACCTTGAGTGTCAATCTTTGTGTTGTGACAAGCCTTAATAAATAAGATAATTGAAGACACTCATCGGTCATGTGCCAAAGTGAAGCCCATAAATTCATACCAAAATAAGAGGGAATTGAAGAATCTCTTACAAAATGAGCTGCAGCACTAAAATTTTCAGGAAACATCTTTAACAATTTCTGCTTTGCAGGTTCATACACACCAATAAATACAGCAGAAGCCCTGCATAAAAGAATATTAACAAAACAAGTCTGATGATACGAAGACATTCTTTGTTATAGCAAACAAATCCAAAAGAAAAGAAGAGAAAAAGCTGCTCCAAGAACCATAATTTTTAGGACATTTCCTATTAAGAAACTGGTGTGTCAGGCACCGGAGGACATGACATACCTTCCATCCACCTCCAACACTCACTTGGATATTAATAAATTTTCAACATCTTTCACCTTAGAAATCTGCAGATTTAGAATGATGTTGTGCATTTTTTTCAAGAAGCATATGCATAAATAGTATTTTCATAACTATTTAACCATCTACGGTTCTTCTACACAAACAAAGACAGCCAGCCTACAGCAACAGAAAGTAGATATAAATTTCAATCATGAAATTGAATGAGTTAGAGAGAAGGGGATGGGGAGGGAGATAGCAAGAAATACTCTTATATGGTTATATTCAATCTCATACAGAAATCTATTCCATAATTCACGACGAATTAGATGAATTAAACTATATCAGAGGATGACAAATAAGAATTTAGCAGCCTAGAAAGCCTGCTGAAGATTGCTAGTCATAATTGTTCAGAATACATAACATTACTGAAAAGTTGGAACTGTACAGAATCCAGAGATAGATGACATAACACACTTATGGCATATACAATTAAAATTAGTACATTAATCAAGGAGCGTTTTTCTTTTCTTTTTTTAATGAAACTGCATAGTCATTAGAAGGAAACAAACTCGTCCAAAGAGCATAAATCGAGTCATTTCCAGGTTCAAAACTTTTCAATGAACAAAAATGGATACTGACATATGAAGTTGTGAACCCCAAAACATTAAGGGAAGTCATGCACTTTGAAAGGTACTTACGGTAAGACACCAGCAAGATTTCCACCCAATCCAGAATAAAGGCCCTTCAAATCTATTTTTCCACCACCACGCGCAGCCTGTAACAAAAGCTCAACAGTAAAATTTAGAAACACTCTGGTAAAAAACTTGGAACCTTGAAAAACTACTCCCCCCAAACAAAATGTACCAATTTAAAAGTAGCCCTAAGAAAGAGACCTATCCCAACCTTTACCTTCCGAAGCAAACAACAATTTGTGAAATCAAAGAGTTTTTTAGATGTAAGCTACTAGAAGTAAAGAAGATGCAATTGCTGTTATTTGTATGGTGAAAAACCTAGCACCATAACCCATGTTTTCATGTTCTAATTTTTCATATCGCTCATAAAAAACCAAGATTTTAAAAATTATGTAAAAATGATAGTTGGAAAATATCAAACAGAAATTCAGAGTTTTAGTTTAGCAAGTATGAAGTTGCATCCAAAATCTCTATGTGACAATTGGATGAGTACCAAGTAATTTTTTAGGTCTCTGTGTTGTCCAACATGATTTAATAATTAATTTTATGTACATTTATAAGCCTCGAGTATTCAAAAAAGATAAATTAATTTTGAAAAGAGGCAAGGATATATTCAATTGTGTGGCCAAGACAGGAAACAAACAAAGAACAAAAATTCAGGACACACGGAACATTTTTATCTTGAGGAAAATGTCAACCCACAAGCCCCCCCCCCCCCCAACAGCCCCCAAAAGAAAAAATAAATGCAACAGGAATAGATAAAAGTAGAGGCACAAATCAAATAGTTCAATATTCCATCCAAATATAAGAAGCAATGAAGGAACAATCACTAGATCCATATGTTCAGCAAAAACTTAGCAATTACCAGTAACCAGGTGCAGTAGATTCCTTAACTTTATTTAAACATTAACTCTAACTTAATATGCATAGTTAACCCACCTGCAGTCGTGTCTTTATAGTATCAATGGGATATAAAGTTGTCTCAACAACAACACCAGCTGTACCTCCTGCTATAACACCCTCTGCAAAATCCACCCCCAGACTACTTAGAAACTAAAAACAGAACTAGATAAATTTATTTTTACTAGCATTTTGCCCATCTAATGTATTCAATGAATTTGACAACATGAAAGAAGCAAATGCTCCGCCTAACTCTCTATCAATAAAAGGTCTGGAGGGGCAAACGCCTTTGGTGTTCCCTCCAATCAAGACCTAGGGCCTTACAGTCACTAGCCAATATGCTTTCCATGTCCCCTCGAGCATAATTTATTAAAGAAACAAAGAAAAAATTATTTCTTCTTTTGTTTGTGTTACAAAAATTCATTGTTGGGCATATACGTAATACTCTACTAATATATGATATTTATTTGTCTTACTGCAGTGTATAAAGATGTATGGTTCATTATACCGTATTAATATGACAGGTTAAGATTCAAAGACAGTATTACCAAGAAAAAAAATAAATAACATCATAAGAGTCCACATAACTTGCACAATGAATTCCAAGCCACTTAAAATAGAGATTGACATGTATACACACAGTTGCTGGCTATAAAAATCTTCATTATTGCTTTTCAATGTGAAGAAAAATAAATAGGCTCAACATTTTATAATTACCCAGGCAATGTTATTTTCCATCACAGATTCGATAACTAATAGGTCAGACTCCTATTAGTTCGCTCAATGGAAAGGATCAACAAATCTGGAGGTGCACTAAGAGTGGAGATTTTACAGTAAGAAGTGTCTATCATTTAGCTAATTCCTGTTCCATGCATGGCAGAGGTGAGAGCTCAAATGCGAGGCAATTCTCTGACATGTGGAAAAGAATGGCAGCTTAAGGTGCCTAACGTGATCAAAGTGTTTATGTGGAGAGCCTGTCATAATGCATTGCCGACAAAAGCTAACTTATTCAAGAAGAAAATCGTGCTTGATCCGTTATACCCAATATGTGGATTGGAGGAGGAAATAGCAGAGCATATCTTATGGAATTGCGTTCTGCAAGAAATGCATGGAGTGTTTGTAGTTGGAAGCTTCAAAAATGTAGTGAGATTCACTCTAAGTTTATTTCCATTGTTGAGACTGTTTGTAATTTAGTGTCCAAGGAGGATTTTGACGTTATGGCGGTGGTTGCACATAATCTTTGGTTTAAAAGGAATTCCTTGGTCCATGGGGGGAGTTCGTTCATCCAAGCCAAATTGTTCGGTCTGCAACTAAATCTCTATACGACTTCAAAGTTGTGCAGGTCAGGACTAATGTGAATAGAAGGGACGGGATTACTATGTCATCGTTGGAAGGCCCCAATTGGGGGGCAAGTAAACGTTAGTTGGGATGATGCGATCGATTAGCATTCTCGAAAAATGGGTATAGGTGTGATCGTTCAGGATCTTATGGGGGAGGTGTTGGCCACATTGCACTCTCCAAAGGGGAACATTATTGATCCTATTATCGCTGAATCTAAAGCTGCTCTAAGGGTGGTTATGTTTGTCAAAGAGATGGGGTGGCAGAAGATAGCTTTGGAAGGGGATGCGCTTCAGGTGGTTCTGGCCTTACGACAAAATGGCAAAAACTGATATCCTTATGGCCAAGTTATTGATGATGCCGTATCATTCTGACATCTTTTCAACAATGGGAGTTGTCCCACGTTCATCATAAGGCAAGTAGTGCTACACATAATCTAGCAAAGCTTGCTCTCTCTTCTATTAGAGAAGTTATTTATATAGAGGATGCCCCTCTGGGTGTGTCTAATATTGTAATTGCTGAACATTGTATTCAATATTTTTCTCTATGAATGGAATGCACGATTGTTTTCAAAAAGAGAGAGAGAGAGAGCGAGAAAGAGGGATCTACGAGAGAAACTCAGTGTATAATCTTAGCATTCATTCCTATATAATCTCATATTCCAAAAAGAACAAGCATTCCATTGCTAATCCAAAAGAGGAATTGATTAAGAAACCAAGGCCTGTTTGGTAAAGTTTTTGAAAAGAGTGTTCGGTTTTGAGTTTTGAAAAGAGTTTTTAAAAAGTAAAAATTGAGAAGTGTTTACAATGGGCCATGTGGGGCACATTTGAACGAGTGTTGTCTATAGGGTCCACGGAAGAAAATCATTTGGTGAACTGAAGTGTTTTTGAAAAGCAAAAAATTAAGTAGTGTTTTTCAAACATAAAAAAACCAAAAAAAAAAAAAGAAGAAAGAGAGAGATATGCTAGAGGCTAGCGTCCATAGGTGGTGGGCAGCAGCCTTTCATCAAAGGAGGGAGCTGGGTCTCCCTTCTACGAGGGACATGCAGGGGCTAAGCCTCTAATCCCCCGCCTCTGTGCAAGGGTAGCAAACCCACCCCGCACCTTCGCAATTGAAGCAGAGGGGTGAGTCTCCACCTCCCCCTATGTGGGGGTGGATCTTCACTAATGCAAAGTGAGGCAAGGATTTGCAGTTCCACCACAACCGCCCACTGCAATGGTGGAGGCAGTGGACACCGGAGGTAGGGAGAGGAGACCCAGCTCCAGTGAAGGGGGAGTGGAGGCCAGCCTCCACTTTTTTTCTTTTCTTTCTTTATTTTCAATTTTTAATTATTTTTTAATCCTTTAAAAAAAATTATAAATAATAAAGCAGCCTTCACATTTTGAAAAAGGAAGCATGCATTTCCAAAATATTCTTATATGGAGGTGGAGGAAGTTTTTCTAAAAAAATGTTAAGCGTTTTCTTTTTTGAAAATTAGGAGAGGATGAGGCCCATAATTCGATGTATGTAATTAAAATCTTTTTCAAAAGTTGCAATCACTCTTATAAGAATAGAGTAATGCTAAATACAACACATCCATCACACCCTTATTCTATTGGGCTGATGTGGCAGTGCTCATCAACCCTATTAAAAAAATTAAAAAAAAAAAAAACTGAAGACTGATGGACACTACTACGTCAACTCAGTGGGATGGGGGTGTATTTTTAGCACTTCTCATGAAAATATAATTGTCCATTGTAGAACAAATTCTTTCATAATCATACTTGGTTTCAAATGGATACATTTTACCGAAGCTATGGCTATAATCGAGTCGAGTATTGAATATTCAAGCTCGATTCATTTAATTTTATTTCGAACATGAGCAGAGTGAGTTAAATAATCTGTTTAAACTCAGTTCATTATTTTTCGAACAAACTCGAGCTTGTTCACAAGCCGTTCAATTAACTTATTCATTCCTTATATAAAGTAAATATCATGATTTTTTTTTTTATAAATCCATACTAATCATTAATTAGTTATTGCTAAGAGTTTATCATTTGAGTTAGTTAAATAAATAAACTAGAATCTCAAACAATCCAATCTCAAATCTATATGTATGTTTTATAGTATGTATATAAATTTATTATGCACACACACACACATATCTATACATACACACAAACACACCCATGTATACACAAACAAACATATATTTATATCAAGCCTCACAATCACAATAATTCAAGCTATATCTTTTTTTTTATAAGTAAGGTCAAATTTTATAATATTCATCATATGAAGAAGAAAATATTCTTTTATCTTTATAAGTACTTAAGATGCTCTCATTACAAAATCAAAATAATACTATTAAAATAATAAAAATAAAGTTATACAAGCTTATACAAGTCGACCGGAATCTATACGAGTTCGGCTCGTTTAATAAACAAGCCTAAATTTCTATTCAAGCTCGGTTCCTTTAATAAACTAATCAAACTCGAGTTGATGTCGAGTTGTTTACGAAATTACGAACAACTCTGTTCATTTACAGCCCTAGTCAAAGCCATTCAATCTATTGATCAACTTAGAGTTTAAGCTTCAATATCATTCTTAGTCAACCCCAAAACATTCAACACACCTTGAAAATATTTGTTTGACAAGAAGATTTTAGCATACCAAAGAAAGTACGAAAAAAGTCGAATGGCTTTTCTTCTTCCATGTTGATTGATGCAAATGGTTTTCTTCTTCTTGGCAGCGAATTTAACATTTTCCTGTCACATGCATCTGCAAAACCATATCACCTATTCAAAAAGGAATCACGGTGGTATAATAAAAATATTCAAAAAAAAAAAAATCAATCATATCAACAAATAGACTCATACAAGAATATGAGATCCTAATTGGGGCTTTTCCCAAAATTCAAAGTGGTGCTAAAATCTTTCTCAGGAACATATCTAATTGAGAAATTCATTCTCGCAGGCAGTACCCTGTGTGTATAGGTTTGGCACGTGGAATGACTATTCCAATAGAAAATGAATAATTTTTATTAGGAATAGAAGAAGACGGAATTGAATAGCCTTGAAATAGCCATTAGGCACATTCTCATGAGAATGATTATTCCAAGTATTAGAGTATATGATTAGGATTTTAAACCTATCATATACTCTAACACCAAGGAATAGCTATTCTTTTTTTCTAATGGAATAGTCATTCTGCATATCAAACATAACCATCTTATCAGACCAAGTTATACGTTATGTTATAAAACCCGACGAAGTCATGAATAGGAGAAAATCTTTTCTCTATCATGCCTCGTTCTTTTCTTACCAAACTAGTAGAAGATTATTGTAATTGTTCTATATTAAATCTGACTTTGTAACTCTTGTTATTTACCAAATTAACATTTAAGGGCAAAAGAACAAAAACAAAAAACTTTGGGCTCGTTTGCTAACGCCTTTTAGGGGGGTGTTTTTTTGCTTTTTGGTCGTGATATGACATAAATGTGAAAGTAGTTTTTAGTGTTTTATGTATTAAGTTGGTTGTTAATACTTTTGTTTTCTTTGTTAAAAAGCAAAAATTTGTCGTAAAAGCAAACGAGCCCTTCTTCAAAAGATTGAGCACTGAAAGAAAGTAAATATCTCATAAGAGGTTACCATAAACTGGACTGCCTAATAAGTACTTAGGGCCAATTTGGTTCTGTTCACCATAAACAATTCAAAACCCCATGTCACAAGAAATAGAAAACTGCATGAAAAAAAATTCAGCGTATTTTTGGATAATGCTTTAAGAAAATTTAGAAAAAAAAAAGTTTCAAAGAACTTCAGTTTCTATTATGGTTCAGTAAAAACCAATCACTGATAACAACAGGAAAAGCTAACCACTCAAAACAACATTGCTTTGATATACAACAAGAGAGGGCCCTAAATTCCACATTCCCTCAAGAGAGACATCAGCACGCACAATTATCGATGTTGCAAAACTATAATGTAAAGGACTCAAAACCTATAATATGAAGGACTAAATATCTCCGTATTTAAGATTCTTAAAAAGGATTTCTACTTTATCATTTCGATATCCCATAAAAGTACATTGTAAAATCAGCATTCAACCAGAACATATCATTCTAAAAAACAGGGCAATGTCACATAAATTTAAACACTTACTTTAAGAAGTGGTATTCTTCAGTGATTGAGAAACAGAATATAAGGCATTCACATAAACGTTAAAATCCTCATATCTAAAATCACGTTCGTCCAAAAAGAAATAAAATTAGACCTGATGTGGATAAAGTGCAATCTTTTTTGAACCACACATTAGGAACTCAAGCTTGACCCAAAAAAAAAAAATGAGCATTAGAAAATTAAAAAGAAAAGAAAAACAGGCACAATAGAATCACTGCAACATTTCATCCGAAAATACGATGTCATGTTCAAAGATATTATGGTACATTATGCCATAAATTAGGTATTTATCATCTAAAACACAATTCACTTTAAAAATCATATACAATAGATATTCAAGCAATGGGTTACCTGATGAAGCTACTGAAGAGCTTTTCGCATCGCCGGCTAGCGTAATAGGACCCATTTGAGGTCCTCAAATCTCACCACAACAGCAACAACTCGAAATACGCACACTTCCTAACAAAAAAAAAAAAAACAAAAATAAAAAGTCATTTTGGGAATATATGCTGCAAAAACAACCAAATCTATATACCAGCCAATTATGCAATTCTTTGTTTGTAAGTAAATAAGTGTGCATGTGTGACCTTGTGTTTATGTGAGAGAGAGCAGAGGCAGTGAGTCACTGACTGCGTTGTGGTCAAGGGAAGGGATGACGTACCGTGCCGAGGAGAGAGCGCTTTGTTTGCTTGGTTGGTTGTTTGGGTAGTTCTTTTAGACTGCGTTTGGATTGCGGTTTTAGAAGGTGCAATTCGAAATAATACTAATAATAAATAAATAAATAATTTTAAAAGGTAGTTTATGAAAATATTATGTTTAAAATCGCTCTTACTATTAAAAGTCGTTAAAAAGTGTTGTTTGTTTCAATTAAAATAGGGGAAATTTCACTTAACCCCCCTGAACTGTCACGCCTTTTACAATCTCCCCTAATCTACAAAATCTCTCAATTCAGTGTATTTAAGTTTTAATTTTTTGCAATTCCTCCCCTCCATTAGCTTTTTCCGTTAAATCCTAATCGAATGTTGTTAAATTACCTAATTACCCTTAATATTTCTCAATTTTGAATTAAAAAAAAAAATTGACCCAACGTGGGTCTACGTGACCCAATGTGGGTGGGTCAGCCGTGGTGGTGACCCCGCCGTGGGTCTGGTGACCCACGGCTGGGTCACCCGTGACCCAGTGGGTCTGACCCAAACAAATTTGTTTTTTTAATAATTTTTTATTCAGAAATAAAGGTAAATTGGTAATTTTAAAAAAAAATTAGGAGCATAAAAGTTATTTCACCCCTTTTTTAACCGTCTAACTTAACAGAATTGACTAACGGAAAAGGGGGATTGCAAAAAATTAAAACTTAAATACACTAAATTGAGAAGTTTTGAAGATTGGGGGTAGATTGCAAAAAATATGACAGTTCAGGAGAGATAAGTGAAGTTTCCCCATTAAAATAATATTGGTATAAAAGTGCGGTCTCATGTAAAAATTACCAACAATGACATAGTTCTCAAATAATTAAAATTATTACCTAAATAAATTACAAAACTAAACATTAAGAACTCGTTTGGATATCAAATTTTATTTGATTTTTTGTTGACTTTATAGATATCAAGAAAAAAAAATTTTAAAATTATGTTTGGATGGTTTAGAAAATATATTTGAATATGTGAATATATTTGAAAAAAAATATATATATAATAAAAAATAATAAAATATTATATATATTTTAAAAATATATCTATATTATTTAAAAATAAAAAAAAAAAAAAAAAAAAAGTTGTGGGGTGGTTTGAAACCACCCCAAACGTTTGGGGTTGCCGAGCCACTCCCAATCGCTGTTTGGAAGTGGCTGAACCACCTCCTGGGGGTCGCCGATCCACCCTGGGGTGATCAAGCCACCCCCAATGTAGATGGGGTGGTCGAGCCACCCCTCAATTTTTTTTTTTCTTCAGTTTTTTTTTTAATAAAATTTAATTTTTATATTATGTTTTAAGTTGAGTGGATAAATTTGAGTTAAGTTGAAAAAATTTGATTTGTTGGAGATAGTTGACTTTGAGAAGAATTTAGTTAAACTAAAAAAAAATTGGTTCTCAAAACAAGCCCTAAAGTACATTAAAATTTGCCTAAATCTTAAATGATAAAAGTATTTATTAGGAAAAAAATACTTTACCTCCCAATGTTTAAGGGTTTTTTAATTTTACCTCCAATTTTAAAAAATTTGTAATGTACCCCCAATGTTACAAAAATTTTCAATTCAAACAATCTGTTAGCATATGCCATCTCATCTGACGGAAATTTAACTTTTCACTATTCACTTTTCCAAATTACCTTTGACTAAACTCGTTTTTTCCTAAAACATCTTCTTCTTCTTTTTCATTTTTAAAACAAAAAAAAAAAAAACAAAAAACAAAAGGGTGGCGAACCACCCCATGAACCATAAGGTGGGTCATCAACCCCATTCCGGCCAGATGGAATGAGGGTGTCTCGGCCATCCCCAAGGATCCAAATGGGAGTGGCCAAAACCACCCCCAAACCCTTTGTGCCACCCCCATTTGGCCAAGGGTGGCCTGGCCACCCCCAACTGGCCGGAATGGGAGTGGTCGGCCACCCCCTTAGCCAAATGGGGGTGCTCGAGCCACCCCCAAATTGTCCATGGGGCCCTTTCTTTTCTTTTTTTTTTTAATTTTTTTTTTTTTAAAAAAAAAGAAGATATTTTAGGAAATAACAAGTTTAGTCGAGGATAATTTGGGAAAGTGAACAGTAAAAAATTCGATTTTCATCATATGAGATGCCATATGCTAACGAATTGCTTGAATTGAAAATTTTTACAACATTATGGGGTACCTTGCAAATTTTTTAATATTGAAGGTGAAATTGAAAAACCCTCAAACATTGAGGAGTAAAGTAAATTTTTTCCTATTATTTACTACCCACAAATGGACTGACTTATGTTGTCACGAACCATTCTCATCTCCTCATAATGTTTATTGCAAATGTTTTCTTGATGCTACTCCATGATTCAACATCATTGCTTCCTAGATTATAGATTTACCTTTATCCCACTTAACCTGTTATCATTTCTATTATTTATTTTAATAAAATTATGGAAGACCACGACAACAACTGCAACGAACGTTTAACCAAAAATTCGTTCAATCACACTTCTTAGTGATGAGTGAACATAATTAAACCTCTCTTTTATCCTATTTTCTCAACCAACTCGTCGAAAGTCTATAAATTGGTATTTATCCTCCTTTTAAGGTGGCAAGTATCATTTCATTAAAGGGTATTTAACATCAACCAAATAATATTTTCATATACATATTATAATAACCACATGTGAGATATAAATAAACAATATTCATTCATAATCAAGAAGAAAAAAAAAATAATGTACTTGGTGGTGGTTTTGGAAAGTTGGCATATGGTCTACGAATAGCATATAAAAAAAAAAATGTGTATCATGTGCCACACATTCCCTCATGTTATAATAAATATAAAAAGTAAATCAAAATTGCGTACCACCATCACACTTTGAGTTGCTACTCATTTTTCTCAAATGTATGAAATTTTCTTTTTCTCTAACAATAGTTGGCACATGTGTTTCCTCAATGGCACTAATGCAATTTAAAAATATATATTTCATTAAATTTTTGGTACTTTTTAAATTACTTTAACCAAAGTAAGCACAAATTGAGCAATATTAATGATGAAATAATATAAGTACCTTAAAATGTGGCAAATATAATGAATTGTACTTGTTTTTTTTTGGGGGGGGAATTTTAATAAAAATAGGGTCAGAAGGTTTGATGAGATCTATTGCCAGTAGGTTAAGCATTTTCATAACTATATGAAAATGTTTATGCATAATCTCACCAAAATGTTGAAATATTTAGTGAACTATTCTATTACTTAATCCATATGCAAGTGTCGTCGAACAGATACTTATGGACTCTTCTAATCTAATATGTCTTTTGTACTAAAGTTCATATGTATGTTGTAGAATATTACATAATTGAAAGAAAAACATGTGGTTTCATTCTAACTTAACATATCATGACATTTAGTCTCATTATCCATCAATGTATTCATAAACCACCTATACCCAATTTATTCATAATTTTTTGCAAGGTTGTTTATCAGTGTTTAATGGGGCACGTCACTATTGCACGACATCCAACATAAATAAAATCATAAAACTCATCATTATTACCATCATCATTCTTATCTTTATCATGATAATGATCATCATTACTATTATAACGCCCTGACTTTTAAAATAAGCCATTAGTGAAATTATTTGAATTCCCATATGACACTACTCACTACATTAATAAACTCATGCAGCGAAAAATTACCAGGCGTATTAATTTTTCTTTTGATTTTAGGGATCACAAACTCTCTCACAAACATATAGCACCAGAGCTTATATTGAAATTACATCTATATAAACTTAATATATAATGTCATTATATTACAACAGCTAATGTTTTATTACAAAACATAAAATGCTACACGACATACAAAATATTACAACTAACTTATAATAAGTCAGCCCTTCAAATTTGAGGCATTTTGCTAGCCTCATGGACAAAAGTTCCGACATGTATATAGGTCCATGATAATTGTTTAAATATGCAAAATTGTATTAATTAAAATAAGCATTATCATACTTTATTTTGTACTAATTATTGCATTTCATAGTTGAATATGAAATTCTGTTAAATCACTAATCTTGACCTTAAATGATGTATTAATGCAAAAAATAGTCTCTCCTTGAAGTTAGTAGAATTTCGGGCACTTGAGTCTTCTTAGCAAGATTCAATGCGAAGGGTCACACAAAAAGACAAAATGTAAGCTAAAAATGAGAAATGATAGGCTTATAAAAAATTTTACAACTTATGTTGTGCCATATTACTTTATAAGATTTTTTTTGTGTAAAAAATTTTATAAGCTTAGCATTCATTGCAAAAAAAAAAACAAAAGAAGACAGAGCTAGCTTGCTGTGGGAGAAATAAAGCTACAAAACAAGAAAGGAAAAGGGCTGAAGCGGCAAAACGACAAAATTTGTTCTTTGCAAATAACGCATGGGCTCTATGAAAGAGCTGAGAGCTGCGATGGAGGGAGAGAAGGAGAGGGTCGATTTTTTTTTTTTTAATTTTCTTTTGGTTTTTTGGAAGTCCGAACTTTTTCTGGGGAAGGGAGAAGCTTGGGTTCTCCTCCATTCTCCAAAAGCAATATTTTTCTTTCCTTAGTTTTTATCTTTTCTTTAATTTGTTGTGTTTCTTTGTTAAGCACTTTGATTGTGGGTTTTGTGCTCACTGTCATGAGTGAGTGGCTAATTTTTTAGTTAAGGCTATGGATAAAGTTTAGCAATTTTTATTATGTATTATTGAGACTATTTTGAATGTTTTTCATAGACTAATGATTGAATGGTAGGAATGATTTGAATTTGAAAAAGATTTCGTGTTGACAAATTTTTTATTTATTATGATTTTTGTTTATAACAAATACTTACTTTATTTGATTTGTTATTATTCGAATATATAGTGAATGCTTAATCTCTCTTAACATGTTATTAAAAATTAAATTTTTGATCAAATCCATGTTCAATTGACTTAAATTTTAAGGGGAAACTTCACTTAACCCCCCTAAACTGTCCCGCCTTTTGCAATCCCCCCAATCTTCAAAACCTCTCAATTTAGTATATTTAAGTTTTAATTTTTTGCAATTTCCCCCCTCCGTTAGCTCTTTCGTTAATCCTAACTGAAGGAGTTAGATTACCTAATTACCCTTAATATTTCTCAATTTTCAAATTTTTTTTTTTAAAAAAATTGACCCACCGTGGGTCTACGTGACCCAACGTGGGTCAGCCGTGACCCACGGTGGGGGCTGGTGGTGACCCCGCCGTGGGTCTGACCCAAACAAATTTTTTTTTAATAATTTTTTATTCAGAAATAAGGGTAAATTGGTAATTTTTTAAAAAAGTTAGGGGCATAAAAGTTATTTCACCCCTTTGACCGTTTAACTTAACATAATTGATTAACGGAGGAGGGGATTGCAAAAAATTAAAACTTAAATACACTAAATTGAGAGGTTTTGAAGATTGGGGGGATATTGCAAAAGGCGTGACAGTTCAGGGGGGATAAGTAAAGTTTCCCCTAAAATTTTAATTAGTATTTTATTGTTAAATATTCCGATTATAAGAGTTGATTCCTAGTTAAGTTAATTATATGTCTCAAGAATCCATAACATAATGCTAGGTGGATCATTGACACCCTAGTGCTTTTCTCATTAATTTTTCCTTAACTTTATTTTACTTAATTTAACTTTGTTAATTTGATCACTTCATTGCTCCACTTCTTAGTGAAAAACGAAAAAACCGAATCATTTTATTTTTTTTGCACTATAATAAGAATTTTACTTGAGTGTCTACCATTTCCTGTGAACCGAACTCAGTCTTACAAAGAATTTATTACTTACAATAACTTGTATTTGAGTTTTACAATCTTTTTGATGCAGTAGTCCACATCAACAGCCTCGGCATCATCTGTAAAATTACCTCCCTCTATTGGGGTGGATTAATTCTTTGCTACGCATGGCACAAAGAAACCGGCCTTTAGACTGATTTTGGACTTATGGATCAATTTTATGGATTTTGCATATGAACTTTGTGAGCATGTCAGCCCTATTCCTAACAACATTCATATGCAACCCTAAGAAATTACCTTCTATTTATTTCTTTCCTTTTTCTTTTTCGTCTTAGAAGTTACACACATGCATGCCAACTAATATTAGAAAATGAGGCCTAACCAACTTTTTGAACGCTACTTTTAGCAATTATAAATAACATGGAGAAAATCATTAAAAAAAAAAAAAACAGCAAGGAAAAAGGACTACCCAACGGGCCAACACCACCCAAAGGCATAAGAAACCCACTTTTCTCTCTGACTTTTATCATTGCCATCCATTCTCAACTCTCCTTCAAACACAAGAACCATCCGAATTCCCCAACTCCATAGCCCCTGCTATAGCACCCCCAGCCATAGTCAGTTGCTAACAATATTTCGAACCGGCTCAACCCATGGCACGAGCCGTGTGCACCGTATGGACCTTTTGTGCAATATTGGTCTCAGCCACCCTTGCACAAGGTATAGGTGTTAATTGGGGTACCCAGGCATCACACCCTTTGCTTCCTACCATTGTGGCTGGTATGCTAAAGGACAATGGCATAAAAAAAGTGAAACTTTTCGACGCTGATCCTTGGACAGTCAGTGCCTTCGCCGGGACGGGCATTGAGGTCATGGTTGGCATCGCTAATAATCAGCTCAAGGACCTATCCGACAGCTACGATAATGCCAAAGATTGGGTCAAACATAACATCTCCAAACATATTCGAGATGGAGGCGTTGATATAAGGTTCAAATTAAATATAGTTTCTCAAGAATGATGCATTTTTTGAAGATTCTTATTTTATTTTATTTTTTTATAATCGGGCTATACGAGGCTTTGTCCTAACAAGATTTTTAGGATACCGTGCAAAGCGTTTCCTCTACATGAGTCGGGTAAAGATCAAACTTTTACCCGGGGGTGTGACCCTAAATAATTGTTTACACTCATGGGGCCTAACCTTAAACCGCCACATGACTTACCACACCGGTCAAGTAAAGCTCGAGCTTTCGCCCACAGGCAGGTGCGAAACTAAGAATAGCTTTTGGGGGCTAATGTCCTCCTAAAATTTTAAAATTGCCCCTAAATTTTATGGTTTTTTGAAATTGTCCCCCATCCTTAAATGTTTGGTTCCATCCCTGCCCGTGAGCATAGCCCCAAAAGATTATTTGCATTAAGGGGGTCAAACCTTAAACCTGGTCAAGTGACTTATCACATGAGTTGGGTAAAATTCGAGCTTTTATCTAGAGGCGTGACCTCAAAGAATTATTTGCACTTAAGGTGGTCGAATCTTAACGTAGCCAAATAACTTACCATTTGAGCCAATTACCTCTTGTGGTTTATTATATTGATCTTATAACATGTTTTTTTTTTTTTTCGGTGACCTCAATTGTGCAGGTATGTTGGTGTTGGAAACGAGCCATTCTTGACGAGTTTCAATGGTACTTACGTTAAGACAACTTTCCCGGCATTAAAAAATATTCAAAAGGCTCTCGATAAGGCTGGCTATGGAGACAAGATCAAAGCCACAATACCCCTTAATGCTGATGTTTATGAGTCACATTCAAACAACCCATCAGATGGTAATTTTCGCAAGGATATTAAAGATCTTATGCTCCAAATAGTACGTTTCCTCCATGACAATAAGTCCCCCTTTTTGGTTAACATATACCCCTTCCTTAGTCTCTATCAAAACTCGAAGTTTCCCGTGGATTTTGCTTTCTTTGACGGCGCCAAGCCAATTAAAGATAAGAATGTTCAATACACCAATGTGTTTGATGCAAACTTTGATACACTTGTTTGGACCTTAAAAAAGAACAACTATGGAGACTTGAAAATCATGGTCGGGGAAGTCGGATGGCCAACGGACGGCGACATAAATGCCAACACAAAGCTAGCTAAAAGATTCTATGACGGTTTCCTTAAGAAAATGGCAAGCAAAAAGGGCACCCCGCTTCGGCCGGGACCGATGGAAGTGTATCTCTTCGGCCTTCTCGACGAGGACACGAAGAATGTTGCACCGGGGGCCTTTGAGCGCCACTGGGGGATTTTCCGTTACGATGGGCAACCCAAGTTTCCGATTGACTTCTCAGGCCAAGGGCACGAAAAGATGCCGACCGCCGCCAAGGGAGTCATATACATGGATCCCCAATGGTGTGTGCTGAAGCAGGATGTTAAGAACCTGTCGACAGCGCCATTGGAAGTTGACTATGCATGTTCCAACTCCGATTGCACGAGCTTGGGTTACGGGTCGTCGTGCGACAATTTGGACATGCGCGGTAACGTGTCCTACGCTTTTAATATGTACTTCCAAATGCAAGACCAAAGCGTTGAGGCGTGCGACTTCAATGGGCTTGCTGAGATCGTAAAGCAAAATGCCTCGAGAGGAAATTGCCTGTTTCCAATAGAGATTATGAGTGCTGGAGATAGGATCAGTTTGGGATTTGGAGCAACTATTTTTGTTGGATTGTTGTTGTTCTTGTTTGCAGCAATGTGAAATGATCGAGTTGATGCAACGTTGGTGATCTTTGTATGTTTTTTTATTCCAACAACTTTAAGATGTATGTCTCATTAGTTATTAACTATATTTTTATCTTACAACTATCTTATAATGTTGACAATCTCAATCAGCCCTGAATTTTCTTTTAAACTATGATTGAAATTTTCTTTTAAACTAAGATTGATCCAAGGTTTGATTGGCACTGTCATGTTAGTGTTGTGAGATAGTTGTTGGATAAAAATGTGGGCTCATTTGGTAATACTTTTTAGTTGTAATGTGAGATAAAAATGAAAGTAATTTTGAGTGTTTTATATGTTGAGTAGTTTGTTAATGTTTATACTTTTTTGCTAAAATGTAGAAAGCAGTCATAAAAAATAGGAAAAAGTTCACAAATTAAAAGTTCACAAACTTCCTCTCAAATTACCATTCAATTGACAATATTATCCCAAACTTCCAATTGAGACAACGTCTCTCAAACTACCAAAAATTGTCAAGGTGCCCAATGTTAGCAACAAGACAAAAATGACCCTACAAATTTTTCAATAAGACAAAAATACCCCTATAAATTCGAGAAAAAAAAATAAACAAATTCATTTTTATTAAACAAAAAACGATTTTTTTATTTCTTTTTAAAAAATTTAAATCTTTTTTTTTTTTTTTGTATTTAGAATTCATTTCATTTTATTTTAAGGGTATTGTTTGTCATTGGGGGACATTGATAATTTGTAGTAGTTTGAGATGATATTGTTAATTTAATTGAAAATTTGAGAGGACATTATCAATTACATGATCGTTTGAAGGAATATATCAACTTTTTCCTAAAAAAATATTACCAAATGAGCCTGTAGTTTTTAGCATTACTCATCTCGCAATGATACTAAAATTGCCATCAAAATTTGGCGAGTAAGATCAGCTTAATGATTACAAATTAGAATGGGTGAATTTGATTTCTCCGCCAGAAACACCATATATATATATGACAGCAATATTTGCAAAGAAAAATTATATTTGATTGAGTTATTAGTAACATGTCATCAGTTTTCTTAGACACCTTTTCACCTGCACCCGAAAATAAAATGAAATAAAATAAAAAATTAGGCACTTGATTCTATTATACCCAAAAAAAAAAAAGAAAAAAAAAGGGAGGAAAATTTTATTTAACCATCTTGAACTTCCATCACATTCGTAATTACCCACAAACTTAAAAACTCTCAATTTAGTATATCAATTTTTTAATTTTACCTATCTGTTAGGATTTTCTTTTAAATATTGTCAAGATCCAAAAAACAATCATGTTTTTTTAATATATATATATTTAAAAGAGTCATGCATAAGTATTTTTACAAATTTCGTTAAATCATAACCATTGCTTAAATCTTTAAATTTTTTTTCTCTTTTAAAAATGATGGATATTTTGAAAATTTTGATACTCATTCGTTAGGATTTAACTGGAAATCATAATGGAGCTAGTGGTGCAATTGAAAAAATTGAAAGATTGATAAATCAAATTGAAAGTTTAGAGAGTAATTACGAATGTGATGGAAGTTCAGGAGTTAAATGAAGTTAAAAATTAAAAAAAAAAAAAGATCACTCTTCTTTAGTAAAATAAGAATAAAAACTATGATCTGTTAAGTATACGAAGAAAAAAAAGATGGTTTTTTTTTTTAGAATCTATATCCCATATGTTTTGGTCAGGTCACTTGGATTTTAAAATTCGAGTTTAGATTTTTTTTTTTTTACATTAAGACCTTAATTAACATTTTTCAATCCAAGGCCTATGTTACCATTTTATTTTCATTTTTAAGAAGAAAAAAGATCTTTTTATACGACATTAAGACCTTAATTATGACTTATTTTCAATCCAAGTCCTATGTTAAGCATTTTCGTTTTTCTTCCCATATGTTCTCATGACTTAATGGAGGGGGAGGGGGGGAGAGGATGGGAGAAAGAGAGAAGGAGAGAATAGAAGAGTAGAGGGAGAGAGAGAGGAGAGAGGAGAGAGGAGAGAGGAGAAGTAGAGATAGGAGAGACAAGAGAGATGGAGGGCATCAAAACATTTCTTTACCTAAAAGTATATTAAAAATGAAAATGCTTTGTAAATAATGCTTTTTATTTAATATTATAATTTTACCTTTTTGTCCTTAATTTTTTTTTTTATCAATTAAATCTAAATAACCATATATTCAATTATCTTCCTCTCTACAAACAAAAACAAACCGTCACTTTAACCATATACAGTTACCCAGGAATTCTCTAACGAGCGTCTCTTTTTGAATTATTGTTAAAAGTAAAGTCATTTCTGTTCTCTTTTTATATATCACTGATTTTCCATTTTCTGTGTGTAAATTAGATTGATTTATCATCTGGGTTTTCTTCCGGAATGTTATATTTCAATTACTCTTTATTTATTTTAGTTTGAGAGCTTGTTGTTACTCAAACTTTTGACTAATTTCTCATGTGGGACCGTGGGTGATCTTCAATTAGTGGAGTAATGCATGAGTTTTTTCATTTTCTTCATTCTGTTGTTTGCTTGATTTATAAGTTTGTTAGTTCTGTTTAGTTTTTTGCTACTTAAATCTTTTCATTTTTATGCAAGTTAGGTTGAATTCTATCTGGGTTTTCTCCAATCAATAATAAAATTCATGAAGTCTTTAGTATGTTGCTATTTGAGAATTTGATGTTCTCTTAGTATCCATGTTCTTTGTTCAATTACGTGTTTAGATTACGCATGAGAAGAAAATAAAGCTCTTTTGTCTTAAAGTTCCAGTAAAATTTAGTGCAACTGCTTCACGAGCAGAATCCCATTACCACTACCCAGATCTCTTTGACACCCATGAGCTTGGATGTGGGTTCAAGGACTTCATTCTGAACCATGCCTTTCAAAATTTTGGCTTCACCATGGAATCATCCACCTTCTTTAGAGCAGTTTTTCTTGTTTGAAGTTTGATATATATATATTATATATATTAAGAAAAAGTCTGATATATTTGATAGGCCACTTGATCCAAACCCAAATGCGTGGAATAATTAGACGTGGGAGAGAAGTTTTCCCATGCGTAGAGGAGGACTAGTGAACGTATAAAAATCGTTTGGCCATTTCCTCTGTTTTAACTTCATAAAACTGAGTAGGTTGGCCACATTTGACAACGTGGGCTATGTCCATGGTTGTAGTGTGTGTGGATTATGATAGGATAATTTAAAAGGGAATACATAAATTCTCCTCAGTCCACTTGTTCAGAAAAGGTATGCTAGCGTCCAGAGAAAATGGTGTAGAGGAAATCAGATATTGGGAGAATGTTCAATTTTTCATAGAAATGAGATTGTTGATGGATACGACTTACGAGATTCATGGCTAGAGATGGACGTCTTCCCCTTCTAGTTTTTCTTCCTTGTTAGTGGACTCTCTGTGCAGCCCATTGCCCGTGTCGACGTACTCCTTTGCTTTTTCACCTGAGCATTCTGGTTTCTCGTGTATTGTAGAATCTAAAACTGTGGTTTTAACTCCCACCTAGAGTGGAGTTTTACTCTTATTGTGTCTTGTTTGAGTAATCTTTCTTCTTTGATCGGGACAAACATAGTGAGAACATGTATAATAGTTAACAATTATGCTACATATTAAATATTTTCTATAATATAATATATCTATGCTATTATGGTGATAATTCATGCATGTATGCTTTTGAAGTTTTGTTTTTCATGGCAATTTGGTTTACTCTAAACTTTATACATTTTCAAGGTCCATAATGCATTATAATGAAGAAACTTTTGATGAAATTACAATTTTATGTACCTATAAGATGATTAAGATAAACACCATGAACATGAATGTACTATATATTTTTTAATACCCTTTGATTTGAAGTAACAACATATGTTTCATATTTAAATTAACTCTATTTCGTTTTCTTTTAGTATATCATATTTACTTAATTTATAGTTTTACTTTATTTGCTTAAAAAATTCAATATATACTTGTTAAATAATCTAAATGTTAAATCTATTCTATAATATAATATAGCTATGATATTAAAATTATAATATTAATAATTATATTGATATATAATACAGGAACCAAGCACGTGCTGTCTCAACTAGTTTCCGTTTAAAAATAGCTACAAAGATTAATAATGATCTTGAAAAAAAAAAAATTCCATAATTTTGGTTTTATTGTCAAACACTTAAAAAAGGAGTCTTAAAATTTAAGGAAATTATGTCATTACTCCTCACTCTTTCATATTTTGAATATCGTGACCCTAGCTTCCAATTTGATAAATTTGAGAGCTATATATATATATACATATATATGGAGCCAGGATTTTGGTTCACCGGGGCAAGATTAAAAAATAAAGTTGAATAAAATTTTATTACAATTGTTAAAGATATAACTAATGAAATAAATTAACAATTCAACAAAAATTAAATATAGTTAAACATATAAATGTAACATGCAATTTATTTTTTCATGCCTAACATTAATTTTTTTTTTTTTTTTCAGTCTTTCTTGATGAGTTTTCATATATTGCAATCACGGCATGTTTGGTAACACTCATTTTTTTGGAAAAATTATTTTATTTTTTAAATATATGTTTAGGTTTATCCAGATTCCAACTTAATTTTTTTTAACCCAGCTCAAACTTTTTTAACCCAACTCAAAAAATGATAATAAGAAAAACAATAAAAACACTTCATTAAACCAAGGGTGGCCGAACTATCCCCAAGTAAGAGTATATAAGCGGTTGCGGTTATTTCCTCATAACCGTAATTGCAACCGCAACCGATTAGCCGGTTATTCATTTTAAACAACCGTAACTACAATCGCTAAGTTGGTTAGCGGTTAATCACTAATCGGTTTCAATGTGGTTATTGAGGTCGGTTATTAACCGGTAATCATTTTTCCAATAATGAGTCTTTTGGACCTGTTTTAATTTTTTGGGCTTTTTTTTTTTGCTATTATAAACTCTTTTTTTGGGCTCTTTTTAGAGCTATTTTAGACTGTAATCATGGCAAGTTGGCAACACATACAACTGAGAGAGAGCCAAAGAGAGGTATTTTTCATAATAAAGCATAAAAAAAATAACATTATTACATAGAAACGAGACATTAAAACACTACATTGAGTCACTGACCTCTTTGTATGCTAAAACAGGATTTGGAATCCCTCATATTTTTGAAAATTTGAGATTCTCATATTATAAAATTGTAGAAGTTAAATTCTAAACACATCACAACATCACTTAAATGTTTGCTTTTATTGCACACCTTCTTATTGTATGACAACTATAGAGACTCAAAGACGCACACGCTTCAAAGTTGATGTTTTGGTCAAGCTTTACATTACATACCTTGGAATATGTTTTTTAATGGAGTGTTTTGGTCTTATTTAAACGGAGCGTTTTGGTCAAACCAAATATATCATCTTCCTCCTTCAATCTTCAGTTCCTGTTCTTCGCCTAACCTAAATGTCTAAAATAATGAACGAAATACAGAGACGTCAGTGTAAGTAGTGAGGGGCTGAAGGCATTTAGTCTGAATCTTGGTCGTCCTGGAAAAGCTTGATGAAGGCGGGCAACCAAGGCATCCAAGGAATTTCCATCGGGAGAGGGAAAAATTTATGGGGCGTGAGGGGACATTTGACCCTTCTCAACCCCCCTCCCTGTTAAAGTATCTCATACACATGATTTGGTTGCTGATTCGGTTGCAGATGATAACGTGTCATACAAGCACACCTTGGATATTCACCAAGCTCCCCAAAAGAAAGGAAGTGACTGAGTCCCCATTTCCTTGCATAAATCACGCCCAATTGCAGACCAGCTACTGTCCTTATTTCACTGCAGAATTCACGCTCAACACAACTCACTCCAATCCCGGATCTCCTTGTGACAGCAGCAGATAGAAGTCAGTTTGAGATCAAAGTCTTTTCTAAGTTCCAGTTTTAGTTGCCTTGTTGTTCTACATACACGTGGGTTTTCCTTTGTAGTTTTAACTGTATCTATACTCTTGTAAATCATCTTGTAAACTACTCCCTGAAGCTTGATTATAAATAAGAACATCTTCTCTGTTTTGGTTAAGTTAACCAAAGCAGATTCTCATTTAGTTTTTCATGGTATCAGAGCACCTTTAGGCTCACGTCATAAAATCTTCGATCCTTATTTTACTTTTGATATGGCAACTTCTGATTCCACTTCTTCCACCAATGCTTCTGCCTTCTCTCTACCCAATCCCAATCACCAGGTGACTCTCAAACTTGACAGCACCAATTATCTCAGCTGGTTGACGCAATTTAATCCTATTTTGCGTAGCAATGATCTGATGGGCATCGTTGACGGATCTGAGCCGTGCCCTCAGCCAACCGTGACTGATGATCAACGCAAGGAGGTTCCTAATCCAGAGTTCCGTCTCTGGAACAGAAAGGACCAATGCATCCTTAGTTGGATCAATGTCACCCTCTCAGAAAGTATTGTCCTCAGTGTATGGACTCAATACCTCGAGACAAGTTTGGGCTGCCTTGGCAAGTAGATTTGCCTCGCAGTCACGATTTCACATTTCACATTTGAAGAAGCAATTGCAGAGCTTGCATCAAGGTGCACAATCCTGCTCAGAATACCTGCAGAAGGCCAAGCTTTTGGCAGACCAATTAGCTGTTGTTAGTAAACCTATAGATGTTGAAGATTTAATTACCTTCATTATTAATGGTTTAAATCCTTCATTTAATAGCCTTATTCCAGCATATAACTATGCCACCTGAGATAAACAACCTTTTTTTGAAGATTTTCAGGCTGAGCTTCTCAGTCATGAAATGCTCCTGGATCAACAACAAGCTCGTGCTATTGATTCCTCCACCTTTGCCCTTTATTCTCACAAAGGGCAGAATCGTAACTTTCAGCCCACTTATCCACCTAAAAACAAGGCACCACCGAATGGTACTTCTAAGTTTCAATAACGAAACTACCACCAAAAGCCACATCATGGCTTCTCTGATCCTCCACCGAATGCCAAGTCACAGCAGTATTTCCAAAGCTCTCCTCCGAATGCCAAGTCCCAGCAGTATTTCCAAGGCCTTCCACCAAAATTCCAAGGTTCTCACCAGTACCAACAAGGACTGAAATTCCCAAGTGGTCAGCAGCAATTTTTCTCCAACGGTACCCCTCGTATTCTTTGTCAGATCTGTGGGAGAACTAACCATCAGGCTCTTGACTGCTACCATCGCATGGATTATTCATTCCAAGGGAAGCTTCCACCTACCCATCTAGTAGTAATGGTTGCCCATACTAATACAGCCTATGATGACCAACCTTGGCTGGCTGACAGTGGGGCAAATGCCCGAATTACAAATGAGTTGGAGAACCTTCAAATCTAGCAACCTTTTCAGAATGCAGATACTGTTGCAGTGGGAAATGGCTCGGATCTTGCTATAGAAAACATTGGTTCCTCTCTTCTTCACTCTTCCAAATCTACTTTCCATCTTAAAAATATTTTACATTGTCCTCAATCATCTGCAAATCTACTTTCAATACAGAAATTTTGTGTTGACAATTCCTGCTACTTTATCTTGACCTCTTCTCATTTTTATATTAAGGACTTGCAGACTCGGGCAACACTCTTCGAAGGGAGGAGTGAAAATGGCCTATATCCACTGCGGCTTGGAAGAAACTTTCTTAAAGGGACATCCAAGACATTTACTGCTTTCATAGGAATTAAAGCATCCTCACTAGTGTGGCATTTTCGGCTAGGACATCCATCCTTGGATATTGTTAACTGAATTGTCAAGAACAACAGTCTCCCTGTTTCTAGTTATGATTTCAATCAAAGTGTTGTATGTACTTCATGCCAGCTAGGCAAAAGTAAAAAGCAACCATTTCATGCTTCTAACCGAATTTCCTCTCAACCCTTACAACTTATTCACACTGATGTTTGGACGTCACCAATTCAGTCCGTTAGTGGGTGTAAATTTCATGTGATTTTCGTGGATGATTTTTCCCGTTTCACTTGGATTTATCCTCTCTATCACAAGTCTGAAGTTTTTAAAAATTTTGTGAAGTTCAAGAAGTTAGTTGAGACCCAATTCTCCACTAAAATTAAACAAATACAATCTAATGGAGGGGGTGAATACACCTCTCTCAATTTTCAATCTTTCTTGTCTAAACATGGTATTATTCATAGAAAAACTTGCCCATACACCTCTCCTCAAAATGGGTTTGCTGAGAGAAAGTTAAGGCATATTTTGGAAACAGGATTAACACTTCTTGCCCACTCTCATCTATCCAATAAATATTGGGCAGATGCCTTTGTCACTACAATGTATATAATCAATAGACTACCTACACCAGTTCTTGAGCATGTCTCTCCTTATTCCAAGTTGTATAACCGTGATCCTAACTATCAAACACTTCGAGTGTTTGGGTGCTTATGCTACCCACTCCTCAGACCATACGGTTTACACAAATTAGAATATAGATCAAAACCTTGCATTTTTCTTGGCTATAATTATGCTGGCTACAAGTGTTTAGATCCTGTGACTAATAAAGTTTATTTGTCGAGACATGTTATTTTTTATGAAAGTTCATTCCCTGCAAAAGACAAGGCCACTTCACTGCTACCCTCGAAGATTAATGCCCAAGGTGATTCTCTTATTTTACTCCCTGCTTTTGATACTTTTAATGATTGTCCCCACCACAAAAACACTAGTGGTTCTCTTTCTCACAATCATTCCTTGTCAATTGGGCCCACTGCTGTACCAAATTCGGCTGAACCACACACCACCCCTCCAGACCAGTCAAATGCACAAGTTCCCATTTCTGCAACAAGCATCAATTCGGCTGAACCTACTCATCTTTCCTTGTCTCTTGAGCCCACTGTTATACCTGATTCTGAACCACCCATCACCCCTCTTGACCCGTCATCTTCACAAGTTCCCTCTTTTTCTCCACAGCTTGTTCCCACTTTGCCCGAATCCCATCTAGACCTCCCTTCTTCTCATGTCCATCACCCCATGGTCACTCGGTCCAAAACTGGATCTCTTAAACCTAAACTTTTCTCTGAATATCAACTATTCCACACTACTAAATACCCTCTTATTAGCCTCCATACTATCTCTGAAATTGAACCCTCCTCCTATAGCAAGGCTGTCATTGACCCACGTTGGAGACATGCAATGAAACTTGAGTTTGATGCACTGATATCAAATGCTACTTGGACTTTATGTCCTAGACCACTCCAACACAACATTATTCGTAATAAATGGGTATTCAAGGTCAAGAAGAAAGCTGATGGATCTGTGGAGAGATTTAAAGCTAGATTGGTTGCTAAGGGATTTGATCAACAAAGTGGAGTGGACTACACCGAAACTTTTAGTCCAGTGATCAAGCCCTCTACCATTCGCATTATCCTGGCTATTGCAGTACACCTTGATTGGGATATTAGACAACTAGATGTGTCAAATGCCTTCTTGCATGTCAATTTAAATGAAGAGGTCTATATGGAGCAACCTCAAGGCTTTGTTGACAAAGGTAAACCAAATTTGGTGTGTAAATTACACAAAGCCATTTATGGCTTGAAGCAAGCTCCAAGAGCTTGGTTCACTAGGCTGTCCAATTTTCTTCTTGATCTTGGTTTCACAGCTTCCCTAGTGGACACATCGTTATTTATCTATATTTGTGGAAGAATTTAGATTTACATGCTTGTTTATGTGGATGATATTATCATCACTGGCACTACTCCTTCGGTTATCAGTTCTCTTATAGTGAAGATGCAATGTCAATTCCCTGTGAAGGACTTAGGTCCTTTAAATTTTTTTCTTGGCATTCAGGTGACACGCAATAGCCATGGTCTCCATTTATGCCAAACCAAATACATATTTGATTTGCTGTGTCGAACTCATATGGAAGGTGCCAAACCGGCAAGGTCACCATGTCCCTTTGGCTCCAAGTTATCTAAGCTTGATGGAGAATTACTGCCCGATCCTACAGCCTATAGACAAATTATGGGTGCCCTCCAATATTGTACCCTTACTCGACCAGAAATTGCATTCTCTGTTAATCAACTTTGTCAACATATGCACTCTCCTTCCTTCACACATTAGGCAGCAGCAAAGCGAGTCTTGAGATATCTTAAAGGGACAATTGATCATGGTCTCTATTACACTAAGGGCAACCTTCAACTTAATGCCTACTGTGACTTTGATTGGGCAGGCTGCCCTGATGATCGCCGATTTACCACTGGTTTTGCTGTGTTTTTGGGTGATTGCTTAGTGTCCTGGAGTGCAAAGAAACAGGCTGTAGTGTCAAGATCGAGTACTGAGGCTAAATACCGATATTTAGCTGTTACCACTGCAGAGCTCTTTTGGCTTAGGATGTTGTTTAAAGAAATTTGTATCCCTCTTGTGGTGGCCCCTGTCCTCTGGTGCGACAATATTAGTGCCTTAGCCTTGGCATCTAATCCAGTCTTTCATGCTAGGACCAAGCACATAGAGGTGGATTACCACTTTGTTCGTGAAAAGGTCCTTAATCGTGATATCATTGTCAAATTCATCTCTACTCGAGATCAAGTAGCCGATGTATCTACCAAAGGCTTATCATCTGCTAGATTTTTATTTTTGAAGTCCAAGTTGATGGTGGTTCCATCCCCCATCATCTTGAGGGGGGCTGTTAAAGTATCTCATACACATGATTTGGTTGCTAATTCGGTTGCAGATGATAACGTGTCATACAAGCACACCTTGGATATTCACCAAGCTCCCCAAAAGAAAGGAATTGACTGAGTCCCTGTTTCCTTGCATAAATCACGCCCAATTGCAAACCAGCTACTGTCCTTATTTCACTACAGAATTCACGCTCAACACAATTCACTCCAATCCCGGATCTCCTTGTGACAGCAGCAGATAGAAGTTAGTTTGAGATCAAAGTCTTTTCTAAGTTCCAATTTTAGTTGCCTTGTTGTTCTACATACACGTGGGTTTTCCTTTGTAGTTTTAATTGTATATATACTCTTGTAAATCATCTTGTAAACTACTCCCTGAAGCTTGATTATAAATAAGAACATCTTCTCTGTTTTGGTTAAGTTAACCAAAGTAGATTCTCATTTAGTTTTTCACTCCCTCTGCGCAGGTATATATTTATATATTAACCAAATAGGATATTAATAATTAATAGAAGACATAATCTAATTATAAATTATTTTAACATGTCATGCGGAAAAATATATTTAAATAAATAAATAAAATATAAATTTGAATTGATCACAATTAGGCTCTTGACAAAAAGCACACCATGATTTGAATGTTTATAAATGAAAGGGAAAAATACCTTCAAGATCCTTGAGTTTTAACCTTTTATTAAATTACTCCACACAGTTTAAAATTTAGGATTAAATGTTATTTTGGTACCGGTGCTTTGAACCATTATCTAATACTCACCTCGGTTTCAAAAACTATCACATACTTGGAGTTGTCTAATTAACGGGGTTAGTCCCTTTGTCCAAGTTCCTTCCAAAAACTTAACTTTCAAAAACTTAACGGAATGTCATGCCAATACCTCTCAAAATCCAACAAGCATTCCATTCACCACATTAGCATTATTTTGAAAAAAAATAAAAAATATATGGTTGAACCCCTTACAAGAACCTATTGTTTAACGCAAAATCAAATAGAGCGTTCGGTTTTAAAAAGTATCACAGATGGTACGTGTGGACATATGATAAATGCAGTTGGTCATTTTGTCCATGTTCCATCCAATAATTTAACGATGTGCCACGTCAAACTAATCAGTGGCTACCACGTGTCCTATATAGAACATTGATATATATTATTTAATAAAAAAAAAAAAAAAGGTTGGCTCGACCACCCACTATGGTCGAACCACCCCCAAATGGGCAAATGGGGGTGGTGGAAACCACCCCCATGCCCATCAAGTTCGGTTGTAAAAGCGCTCAAAACAGCTTTGATATTCATTAAGAGTGTACAAGTGGAGCGGTTATTAACCGCTAATAACCGGATAACCAAATAATTAGAAATTCGAAAATAATCGCAACCGGAAAACCGCCTAGGTCGGTTGCGATCACCGGTTATAGGTATTGAAAAAACCGGGTAACCGGTTTAAATATATATTATAATATATAGTTATTATGGAGGTTTTAATTTTAATATGCTTTTTTTTTTTTTTTCTGTCTTGATTTTTTGGCTCCTTGGACTCTATGTAAAAAAGTCTATATGAAGCTTGATATGCTTGCTTATTGTTTGCATGATAGCTTAGCCTACCCACTTCCTCGAAAATCCTTATCTATCATATTTTTACATGTATGTGTATGTATTATATTTTGTATGGTTATCAATTTTGTAGACCGAGGATTGTCAATTGGTCATGTGATTCATGTTCTTTGGCTTCTGATGTCTATTATACGTTTGAAAGTGATTTTCGTTAAAATACGGAGGTTTAATTTTTATGTTATTTCTATTTTATGGAAGTATAAAATAGCTCTAAAAAAACAAATTGTGAGTTTAAAATAGCCCAAAAAATTAAAAGATAGTCCAAATGACTCATTATTTGAAAACTAGTTACCGGTTAGTAACCAGTTTAAAACCGTATTGAAACCGATTAGTAAAAATCGCAACCGGTAGGCCGGTTGTGGTTGCAGTTGTTTAAAATTGAATAATCGAGGACCCCAGTTGCGGTTTGTAGGAAATAACCGCAATCACAACCGGTTGTACACTTCTAAATTATTCACTTACAGTAGATGTCTATCGAATCTTCGCTAGCTCTCTATCCACATTGTCATATGCTGAAGGACCAAATCGAATGAGTCTTTCCACAAATTCATCCTATATTGGTTCTCCGCGACAAGTCACCAACCAATCAAACTATTGTATGGCATCCCTATCAAGACTAATTGATGTTATCTCCACATTTGGATCATCAAGTGTGTGGTGGTATTTGAAGAAGCGTTCTACTTTGAATACCCATCTCTATGGACCTCCATCATCCCAGTGTATGAACTCTAATTTTATACGTGGATTTCGATACTCTTGCTTCATTCGCGAGTGAGTTTTTGGTGACTCTCGATTTTTGTTAGACCCTGCGTCTTCTCCTCCTGTGCGATTGCACTTTCGGCAACTCTCGATTTTTGTCTGACCTAGAGTTCACTCTTTGGTTGTCTAGGGATCGTTCGACTGTTCTTTCAACTAAATCTTCCATTAATTCCCTTAACTGTTGCACAATTTTTGGAACCATTTTCAATTCAAAGATAGCATCGTCTAGCTCTATCTTCTTACTATGAGTAAAGGGCATAAACTTTTTATTTTTTATTTTTTTTTGCCCCTATTAGGATTAGGCTATACTTGGGTTACAGTATAATTGGAATAAGGAGTAAGCTTGTAACCAAACACTACAACTCTTAACACCATAAACTGGAATAAGCTCATTCTTGTATTGGAATAGAAGCAAATCTTATGAACACATGCAGCCAAACACCCCTGACCTTTTCCAAATAAACACGCCCAGTCCAAAATTTTGTAGAAATTCTACAACTCTAAGCACGATAGTCTCCCACAACCGCTCACTGTTGCATCAAGCTTCACCGCTACCAGAGAGAACACGCCGCTTAGCCCACCACCGGAATAGTAGCCCTCAACCACCAGGACAATGCCGACCACCAAGCGTAGCAATACATGTAACGTCTGAGAAATTACCCACTACCGCACAATCAACACCACACCCACTGCATGAAGAAATCTCCCAAGAAAGCACTACTCTGATATCAGATGGTAAGAACCTTAGTTCTTGTTGCTCAAAATCATAGAACACAAAAAAAAATATAGAAAGAAACAACCACTTCGAGGAGGTCTAACCTCAGTGGCGGATATAAGGGGGGGCCCTAAATGTTTTAAAAAATAAAAATAAAGTTTTTTTTTTTCACACACTACGTCCAAAAATAAAAAAAAAAATAATAATATCACAATTTTTTTAACACACCCGCCCCCCTATGTCTGTACCTAAACATAAAAAAAAAAAAAAAAAAAAAAATAGTATCATTTACTTCAATTAAGTTCTGCCCCTCTTAAAAGGATTTAGATCCTCTCCAGTTGGAGAAAACTGGATATAATCCAGTTCACGGTTGAGATTTACTTCAAGTAATCTAAAGTTACAAAATAGCCACGTCAATTAAAATAAGGAGATGAGGCGGAACGTTAAACAAACGTGTTGTCACTGTTATCCTCTCTCCAATCTTTCAAAACCAACCTGATCCTCTCAAGGCAAAACAAGCATGAGAACCATCGCAAGCCGCAAGCCCTAGGTCAAGAACCATCGTATGCCGCAAACCCATAAGCATTGTACACCGCCGAGCCCACAACCACTGTACTCCGCCGACGAACCACCACACGCTGGAAGAACAACCACCCAAACAAACATCCAAGCAAGAGGTAAGGTTTTCTCTTTTTTTTTTTTTTTTTCCCTTTGGGCATTGTGAACCCAAATCTGACTTTTTCATTCTTTTTCTCGTTCTTTTGATTTCCTCTGTTGCACAAAAATACTTGACCTCTTTCATTCAACTAAGAGAAACATATATCATTGTTGAAAAAAAAAAAAAAAAAAAAAATATATATATATATATATATAATATATATATATGTTGGTTTGCTGGTAGATAGTGCAGGGAAGCGTGAGAGAGTTAGGATTTTTTTTTAATCCGTTAAGAATCTTTTGTTGGTCCTTCTTCAAATCGTTACAGTACCTAGAACATTCTTATTTATTTATTTTTTTAAGTGTTTGATATTGCTGAGGAGTTCCTCAAGGTATTTACTTCCTTTTTTTTTTTTTTGTGATTGGTAGCTAAAACCTTGGCTTTTGGATTATGGGTTGTGACTTTTGTTAATGATTTGATTCTTTACTTTGCTTCTTGAAGTCTTCAGAAATTATGGAAGTAAAAAGATTTAGGCTTTATGATTAATTCTTGAAATCAAGTTAATGTTTCTTGGTGTTGATAAAATGTCTCTATGGTGCCTGTTGGTGTTTCGGTGTTTTTTTTTTTGTGAATACATGCCGAAGAGAGTTTGGGCAATCCCCGACAATAAAAATCAGAATTTTCCTTTGGCTAGTAGCTCAAATTTGCATGATCACTGATGAAGCTCAAGTGATTGGGGGCTTAAGCTTATTCCAATTATTTGTCATCCATGAAACAATTTTTTCTATCTATGTGCACATGTGAGTATCAATTTGTTATTTTCTTATTTCTCGAATTATTTGCTCAATGTCCCTGTATGTTATATCTTTAATGTCTTAATGTGTTCTTAAAAATGACGACATGCAAATCTAAAGATCTATGAATCTTCTTTATTTAATATCAAGAAATTGATATGCTAATTTTGCTTTTGGATGATTTATGCATTGGCTATGTTATTTGGTGGTAATTTTTTTGTTGTGGAAGTATGAAGAAGCAATTCAATTGGGTGAGCAGAGCCTTTTGCTGAAAATGATTTTGCTTCATTGAACACTATAAATGTGGATGGTTCTGGATGTCAGAGTTACTCGGTGGTTAGGCTGTGGAGGTGGTAGCTTATATCCCTGGAGGTGCTACCATTTGGGAAGACTTGAAGCAACTCTTGATTTACTTAAGAAAATATTGTAATAGATTTGGGAAGACTTAAAATATTGCAATAGATTTTGTCTATTAATCTTACTGTTTAGTAGATTTCCCTATAATATGTTTTTTTGTTGGGCTTGCCTCCTCTCCATGCGTAAGACGAGGTGGGATTGAACATATGGTCTCTATATAGCCAAAGCTTTCTTGTAAATAAGGATTTAGTTATAAAATGATTTTAATAACCGAGGAAATTTGGTACTTTCACTGTTAACTATGTCAAATATTTTACGAATTTGTAAGATGGCTAATTGCAAAATGTCATAAGATTCAAAAATCAGCTTACATGTGCGCACTTAGAACAAACATATCTCTTTCTATCCACTAATGCAAGATTACACGGAGAAGCAGCAGATGGCGTAAAGAATCGATCAAACTATTGAATTGCCAAATCTGTGTAGAGAAGCAGCAGATGGAGTAAAAAATCATTAACAAAGTAAAGTGAAGAATCAAATCATTAACAAAATTCAGAGTCCACAAGGCAAATATAAGATAACACAAAATGATCAAACTATTGAACTATCAAAATCCCATTTTTTGCCAACATAAAATCATCCTCTTTCGCTTCTTGATGATTTTTTTTTTTTTTAAATGTCAGCCAACTTATTCACTTAAAATTTTAAATTAAATTCTTAAATAAAAGAAAAGAAACCTAACAAAAAAATGACAATGAGTTGGAAGATAATATACCTTTATTTTTTAACTTATCCTCTTGTAAAAAGTTTGAATTAGGAAAACTTCGAGATGCAAGTATCTAGAAAGAGAATAAAAAAAAAAAAAAAAAAAACATAAGAAAACAATATATAATTGGATTTATCATAAGCTTAGCAATAGATATAAGAAAACTAACAAAAATAATATTTATAAATATATTACCCTATATTACCTTCTTGAACGTATTGTAGCTTGAACAACTTCTCGTTACCTTTTCTTTTTTTTTCCAAAAAAAAAAGCTTTCTTCATTTTAATTGCTTTCTATGCAGCACCGTTCAAGCCATGGATTTCTTTAAGAGAAATCCCATACGTGAAGTTCCACCGTCCAGTGAGTTTTTTTTTTTTTTTGTTTCTTCAATGCCTTCTCACCGTCCAATTCCAACTTTAGAGCATTCATAACAGACTTTTTATATGTTGTTTTTTTCTCTAAATTTAAAAAAAAACACAAAAAATCACCAACAGCGGCTTTCTAATCGATTTCCTATAGATTGAATTTGTTACAATAAAATTTAATGCATTGGAATTTATGGTAGCAAACCCAATAATTATTATAATAAAAAAAAAATGAATTCTCTCTCTCTTCTCACGCTTTCGTATACACTTCCGTTCCTCTTCTCCGCGCATCGTCTGCAACCCTCATCCCTCCTCTTCGATAATATACACCCCATCGATATAAACTTCCCGCAAAAGCCCCACAGAACCGTCACACTGAACGGCTGAGAAAACCACGACTGAGAAAGCCTCTCGTCAACCCAGGTATCTCTCTCTGTGTCGAATTTTTTCTATTGAAAAACACACGACACTACTGATCCCCTCTCTCTCTCTCTCAATTTCTCATAATTTGTTCCAAAGTTTCTCATAATTTTCTGCCCATTGTAAACTTGACTCTCTCTGTGTAATGGACAGGGAATCGAGCTCCACCCACTGCACCAAAGCCAAAAAGGTATTTTTTGAAGATTTTTTTCTTATAATTTTCTGCCCATTGTAATCGTGACTCTCTCCGTGAAGCTTTATGGGTATTTTTGAAGCTTATGGGTACTTGCTGAGCGTTTCAATCCCCAAGTCTTGGTTATTATTGGGGGATTTTACCCAAAAAAAAGTTTGATTTGATCAACCTACTTCTATTTGATTACTGATAAGTTTGAAAGCCATCTGATGCAGCTATGGAAGATTTATTCGCTGTTGTGTGTCTTACTTTACAATCTTGAACAGAATTCTCATCAGTATCCATTACAGTTGTTCTTTTCTTTCATTGTTTAAATTCTTGATTTTCTTCATATTCTGATGCTTGACGTGGCCTGTTGTTGGGGATTGGATTTCTTAAAGAAATCCAAGCCTTGAATTTAATCCTTTTCCCTCTTGGATTGAATCGCGTGAGTTCTGAAAATTTCGCCCCATTCCTCTTATCTCCCGCGCGCCCCCTCTTCCTTTCTTTTCTCAGAATCCTAATCTCATACGCCGCTCTCTCTCACTCTGTCCCTCTGGATCTCTCTCTTCGTCTCTCTCATACTCCACACGTCTCCCATCATCACCACCAGCTGGGTAAGCCCTTTTTTTTCTCTCTCTCTCTTCATTGTTCTCTGCCCTTGTTTGCTGTGATAAACCCTTTGGTTTGTTTGAATTGGTGGTTGATTTGTTTAATTTGATGGCTGAAGCAAAAAGTGAAGTGTGTTTTTGGTTTATTTTGGTTCGATTAATTGTTAAATTTTGTTGTTTGTGGTTTACTTCTCTGCTTCGGTTAGTGATGGCCGAATGAGGTGGTTGTTTTGGTGAGGTTGTTGACATTTCGGAACTGGGATTGTGGAATACAAAAACAAAATCTTTTTTTTTTTTCTTTCACTTGGCACCCATGTTGGCCCTTCTTTGGATTTATTGTGGTTGATATGGCTGACTGGGTGTTGATTTGGGTTGTGGAGGAGAGATGGTCTGCGAGAGTGAGAGAGGTGTAAAAAAAAAAGAATAAAAAAATGAGTAATGATACAAGTTACCTTCTATGTCTACCTTATATCTACCAAAAGTGACGTGGCTTTTAAAATCACAATTAGATCAAAAGTCAATAATGATCCATCATAAATTTAATGGTAATTTTAAAAGTCATATCACTTTTGATTGACACAAGGTAGACATAAAGGGTGACATATATAATTACTCCAAAAAAAGATTGAATGGAAAGTTGCTTTTTATTATAATCTTTTTTCCTTATTTTGACAAGACAACATTGGTATTTTTTTTTATAATGTTTTCTTTATACTTTGGGATTTTGCCAAGTCGTGCTAACAAGTTTCAGTAGATTTTTGCCAATCTTAGGTATGTTATTTGTTATTATTTGTTCATTTTATTAAGACATTTTTGGTTTATATGTTAGAATAACAGCCATGATAATATGCTAAATTGCTAATGATTTGATTAGAATATCATTAGAAAATGTGTTATCAGCTATGAGTAATGAGTTATTTAATGTGCAAAGTCTTAAAACTCATAGATAAATAAATTTTCAGGTTTTAAAAAAATCTTAGATTACATCATGGGCAAGTCAAAATCACAATTTGATCAGAATTTAATATTAATCAATCACAAATAACATGGGCCGGCTTAATGCGTTGGTGAATGGTTGATGGTTCAAATTGTTCAATGGTGAGTCATGAATTACAATTAATTAGGGTAGATCTTATACAAATTTACAATGTACATGAGCAGAGTAGATCTGATGATTTTGTTTCTCTAAGAGCGCGTAGGATGCAATTTTAGACACTTTATATTTTGTATTTTTCTTATTTATTTTTTTTTGTTATTAGTGTCTACATGTCAACTAATATATCAATTTGACATATATTTATGTATGAAGTTTGATAGATATGTTTTTTTTAATACATATATTATGTTATAACTTATATTTTAAATTGTAATTACCATACTTTTATATATTATATAAAAAGAACAAAAAAAAAAATTGTCATTATATTTTATTATTTTAGTTTTGCCCTTCCTAAGATGGATTCTTGGCTCCGCCACTATCTAGCCTCCACTATAACAATTGACTGAAGTTTTTAGTAGGAAGAGTAATTAGTAATTCTAATCCCGGTAGGAAGAAGAATCCTAAGATAGTAAGGAAATGACTAATTGTTTAATTATAATAATATAATTGTAGGGTTCCTAACAGAATGGCAAACAGCAAGTACGAGTATGTTAAGTCATTCGAAGTCGAAGATGAGGTCATGTTGCCCAATTTGATCGTTGTTCAAATCGACGGCCGCAATTTTCGAAGGTAAAACTGCCTCCTTAGTCTTCACGCATTTGAGTGAGATGTATATGTGCATGCTGCAATGGCTATATGTCCACTTTGTTACCAGTGAGCATTGTGGTATTTTAGTATGTGGATGAGTTTCACTATAGATAAGTAGAAACTGTAGATGATTGCAATATGCAATTGCTTGAGTACCCAGATTATGTTTGATGCTAATTATGCAATCATTTTGCTTTTTATATATATGTGGGTGAATTTCACTATATGCATTCGAATATACCCCGACTTCTTACCTATTAGATAAACAAAGCTAGATCGTCAACTTCTATAACAATGAGGAATCCCTACAAAACAGTAAAACAAACTAAGTTAGAAATTTGAAACAACATGTAGTAACATGCCTAAGGTAACACTATGCACCTGTCTCATTGACTGCCCACATACTGTTTTGTATCATCTCTGCAATAATTTAGGGATTTTGATTATACGATTGCGTGAATTAATGCAACATGGAACCCAAATGTATTCCTGTTTTATTTTGTTTATATAATTTTTGATAATGTGGTAGGTTTTCTGAAGTTCATGAGTTTGAGAAGCCAGTTGATGGGAGAGCTTTGAATTTGATGAACTTGTGTGCAACTGCCGTTTTAGAGGAGTATCCAGACATAGTCTTCTCGTATGGGTTCAGTGATGAGTACAGGTAGTACATTTTGCTAGTCAATAGTGTTAGCTCTGAATGCATTACTTATGCATTATTAAGTTCCCTATATGAAGCTTCACGGTTTCTTGGTGATATGAGTTGCAGTTTTGTTTTCAAGAAGACATCCAAGTTCTACCAGAGGCGTGCCAGGTTTTTAATCTGAACTTAAATCTGATCTTCTGTGGTCTTTGATGCATATAAGTGGTTGTCCGTTAGGGATTAGTGATGCCATGGTGTGAGTACTGAAAATTCTTGTTGCCTTTTAATTTTTACTTTCGTTACACGCATGAGAGGCCTAAGAAATTGGTAAACTATTATTGATAACAGCTATAGCATCAAGGACCATAACAGTTAAAGCAGGCATGAGAAATATTAGCATATTCTGCACTGTGCTAAAATGAAATAGCATAGGTAGCTAGGCACACCCTGCTTATAGCATGGAGATATGATTATTTTGGATGCTTATCCTAGTTTTTGTTTTGTAACAGTCATTTGATTTGCAAGTTTCAATCATGAGATTCTATTTGATTTGTTGTTGATTTTTTTTTTTCAATGTTAACTTGTTGCTTAAATTGATCATACAGCAAACTGCTATCCCTCATTGTATCCTTCTTCTCTTCTGTATATGTCGTGAAATGGAAAGAAATTTTCCCTGAGAAGGAGTTGAAATATACCCCATCATTTCAGTCACGGGTAATATGCTGTGCTTCAAAAGAAGTTCTTCAAACATATCTTGCATGGAGACAAAATGATTGTAAGTTGTCAATAACTAATGTTAAACATCATCTAAATAACTTTAAATATTTCTATAACATATTTCTTATATAGCTTCATTTTTATGTGATCTATCGGTATAGTTGTCCTGAAATGATATTTCTGAACACAAGAAAAAACTTGAGACTTAAAAGAGCAAATTCATCAACTACGTGGTTATATCTTACAATTCACATTTATTTTAATGATTTATTTATCTTTTTTTTTTAATATTCCTTTTACAGGTCATGTTAATAACCTGCATGAAACTTGTCTCTGGATGTTGGTTAAAGGACAGACTGAAAGGGAAGCACAAGAGTTTTTAAAGGTGCTAATTTTAAGTCTTTTTGTACGTTTATGTATATGCGTTTTACATGCATATACTTATCGTACTTATCCCCAAAAAAAATGCATATACTTATTGTAAGTAAAAGTAAGTGGTAGGGTATTTTCGTAATTACCTCACACACATTTACTTGTTTATAGTTTAACTACTTCAAGGCAGATTTAAGCAAATTTTAGTTCATTTATTTGGGCTTCAATTTTCTTCCAGTATTTCATATTCAAAGAATTATTTTGGTTTCCTGAACCAGCATACAAAATAATTTTTGAAAATTCCCATGTTTATTCATAGTTATGTTGTATCTCTAAACTTTCAGGGCACTCAAAAACAACAGAAAAATGAGCTGCTTTTTCAGAAGTTCCATATCAATTACAAAAACCTTCCTGCAATGTATCGTCAAGGATCCTGCATTTTCAAAATTGAGGTAATCTTGTATTCTGCTAAATGAGATCTAGCTCAAATGTCATCTCCTTCCTCCATAACAATGGTGTGGAGGGTGAACTTTGTGGGTTCTATTGGGTGTACATGTGACCTACCGTTAAAAAAAAAAAAGAGTATCTTATTGATCTAAGCATTCAATATTTAACTATTTGTTTCTTGGAGTTGACCATGTTGTAAATATAAAATTATTAAAGGAGATTTGAATCTATTTTTTGTTCTCAGTTGGTCATGTTTTATAAGCTGTGAAGATTGTTGAACTCCTCATAATACTTATCAAAAAATATTTTTGACTATAAGTGTTGAAGAAACATGCATGCACCCTTGTATTGCATCATAACATTATTAATGTGCAATAAGTGAGTCAGTTTGAAAATTAGTTTTCGTCTTAACTGCCATGGATAACAATGCTTTATGGAAAGAAAGACTCAACAAGGCAGAGTTTGAGCATTATTACTATGGTATATTTTTTGCCCTGACCAAATATTGCTATTCTACATTGTTTAGGTGGAAGAAAATGTAAAGTACAATGAAAATGGCACTCCTGTTAAAAGACTCAGGAGAAAGGCAAAAATAGTCCAGTCAGAGAATATAGCTGCGAGAAGCTTTTGGAATGAGCTTCCAGGTCTTCTGAAGGAGGTGGGTGGTTTTATTGAGGATCTGGACAAAATCAACCCAGAGTATGTTAGGTTCTTCCAATTTGAGAAAAAATTGATGCCATCTACTTGGATTGTAGTTAGAATTGATGGCTGCCATTTTCACAGGTAAATTTATTACATGTATGGCAACATAACTCGTTGTTGGTACCGACTTGGACAATTTTTCTCCCTCTGTTGCTAATCAATTGAAGTTGGAACATTGTATGATAGACTCCACTTTACAAATGTAGGCTTAATCATCAATATGCTTAATTCTTTTGGTAAGGACATGAAGATCATTAGTCATACAACCATGCACTTACTACTCCAGGCTTTCACAATTTATAGCAGAAGCAAAATGCTCTTCCCTTATATTCTCATATGCTGTTCAAAGTATAATACAACTCTTAGAATAGAACAATGTGTAGATATAGTTCATTCAACATCCTACTTTGTGAGAAACAATTTCTGAGAATCAAAATAGTAATTCAGTGTGAAGATAGTTTTGGCTTAGGTGAAGAAATTAAAGAAGATTCCCTCAGACCTAGTTGTTTCCCAATCTGTGATGCATGGAATTTTGTTGTTTGATTATCCTGCTAAGATCCAGTTTGTCTTTTGGTAGATTTTGTGAAGTTCATGAATTTGAGAAGCCAAACGACAAACAAGCTCTGAACCTTATGAATTCATGTGCAATGGCTGTGTTAGAAGAGATTCAAGATATAATATTTGCCTATGGGGTCAGTGATGAGTACAGGTATGGCATTTTTTTTACATCTTTAAGTATTCGGATGTTATAGTTCTACCTGTTTTCTAATCACATTGTTGGTGTCATACAGCTTCGTTTTGAAGAAGGATTCTCAATTCTATCAACGTCGAGCAAGGTTTCTCTCCTTCCTTTTTCTTCTTTTAGTTCCTTAAATTTTGTTTTTAAATAGTATTTATGAGGTAATATCATGTTGGGATGGAGGAACTCGAAGGACAATTCTCTCCTTGCCTGTTTTGTAACCCATGATGTCTATGAGGGGAAGTTTGGATCTGCAATTTTAAGGGTCCCATGCAGGGGACAACTAGTGTTTGATGTATTTCTGATTTAAGTTTTCTTAATCAGAAATTTACAATGTAAGAACTTTCTCTGGGCAGTCTAAAAAACTGTCCAGCAATCAGAAGATAAAGGTCAACTGATTATATATCTCCCTGATTGGAATTTCCCATGTGGTGAATTCAAACTTCTTTGTACAATCATCATTATTCATCGTTATTTATGCGTTTATTAACCATTATCCATATGCGTGTAGTGACTGAGACTAAATCATCATGAGTAATGCTCACTGCATTTCTTGTCCTGCGAAGACAACTTTAGGTGAGGGCACTCTTTTAGGCACTTTAAATGTTAGTGTTCTGTGACCTTCCTCGTGTGAAATTCTGTTTCACGATAAATGTTTTTGTAAGAATAGATTCTATCGTTTTAAATGATCGATCAAAGGAGTGGAGTCCCAGTTAAAGCTTTAAGATGAAATGGTTTGTTGAGAAACTCTTTGGTCTCTGTTATGTTGTGTTCTGTCCTGATAGGGTCCATACTATTATTATTATTATTTGTTTACTTTGGAAGAAACTAGTTGCAATTGTTTCTCCTGAAATTTTTTAGTATTGAAATCACTTTTGCAGTGAAATAGTGTCTGTCATTGTATCATTCTTCTCTTCCACGTACGTAATGAAATGGAAAGAATTCTTCCCACGGAAAGAATTGAAGTACCCTCCTTCTTTTGATGGACGTGCTGTATGCTATCCCTCATCTAAGATTCTTCAAGACTATCTGGCATGGAGACAAGTTGATTGTGAGTATTAAATGAATTTTACAAATGATAATAACAATAGTATTATTTGAAAACATTGAACTCTTGGGTTTTTTTAAACCTGTAAAACCAAATTAATGACTTTTGTGTACAGTGCATAAATTTTTTCTTTCTTAGAACATTGTTGTAATACATTGCAGGCCACATCAATAATCAGTATAATACTTGTTTTTGGATGCTTGTTAACAAGAAAGGAAAAAGCAAAAGTGAAGCTCAAAATTATCTGAAGGTACTAAGACCTGCTCACCTTTCTCAAAAGCTTGTTCCTTTACTTTTCTTAGATTTGCTTCTTTTTTATGCATGCTTGTTCTGTACTTCAAATTTACTCTGCTGATTTAATTTTCTTTATGATGTGTTTTCTTGTTCTAATGGAATTTCTTTCGCTCCATAAGTAAATCATGTTGTTGCCTTTTTAAGATGGAATGCATGCAGCAAGCTAGTAAATTAGTCAAGGCATATGGAATTGTTAGCCTTAAAGCTCAAGTCTAAAGTATCTCCTCTCAGGTTTACCTCAGATCAAGGAGTTCCACCCAGAGTTTACAGTTGGAATATGGTCTTCATTCAAACCCTTTTTAAGAGTTATATTGTTGGAAAATGCAGTTCTCTGGCCACCAATCACGTACCACTCCCCTGATAAGAGTAGTTAGTCTTTTGTTTTAGTGCTTGGAGCTAGATGCCTCCTTAAGCTTGCGGATTTTAAACTTTGTTCTACAAGCAGTTAAAAAGTTTATACTCTAGATGATTGTTATTCTAAACTCTGATTCTGAGAAATACATGTATATATCCCCAACAGCTTCATAGCCTAAAGTAAATCCACAACAAAATAGAGCATCAAGTTTATTTGTAGATCTCTCATCTGCTTCAGAGAAAAGAAGGGGGTGAAGCAAATAAGAGTTTTGAGAATCCTATATCAATTAAACATGAAAGACTTGATCACTAGAGCAAGAAAGTGATACACTAGCTTAGCTATAGTGATGTTAATCTTGTTCTAGGCCGGTGTTTGAGGCCTAAGTTTCAAGGTGTGTATGCACCTATTAAAGCCTTGTGGTTTAAGCTTCATTTTAGTAAATTTTACTAATACCATTATTAGGCCAAGAATAGAGAAGCAGTTTTGCACTTGCTTGTATGTACTGTACCTGAGACTCGTTAAAGCACTTGCACATACACATAGAAACAAGTCACAGTATGCAAATTTCCAATATTGGGAGAATATTAAATTAATTTTTTAAAAATAATAGTCGTATTATTATTGGGGGTTTTAGGATCATAGTCTATGTATTTTGTAAGGTTGGCCTATATAACCCTTGTGGATGGAAGGCATTATTAAGGATAACAGACAAGCAGCTGAAAAAATGCGCTAATAGCCCTAATGACCCCCATAGCATAAGGTGAAAGAATTGATAGATTCTACTTAATCATCTATTTTTCATGGAATTTTATAATTTCCATATGCTTTTCACTCTTTTGCTCATTTTATTTACTTTCTATTATGATTCTTTTGCTGCTGTGTTAAAGGTCATGAATCTCCTTCCTTGTAACTTCTCAAGTACTTGGATGGTTCCCTGACATCTTTTTAATAGGAATATTTATCTAATATTCATAATGAAATTATTAAAAAGATTTACTTATTGAAAAGAGTTATTATAATAATACTTCCAAAACCAGCAGTCACATGGGCTTCGAACTTAGTGCTCTGCATATTCTCTCTCCCCTCCTTATGAATGTCAACTGTTAATCTTGCTGTTCAACTTTTAATGTCCAGGGTACTCAAGCACGAGAGAAGAATAAACTACTTATCGAGGAATTCAACATTGACTACAATGAATTAGAAACCATGTTCCGGCAAGGTTCCTTAGCTTTCTGGGAGAAGGTAATCTTCTTCTCCTTATCATACGTAAGTCCTACTTATATACTGTTAATGGAACACCTCCCAGATTCTATTGAACTTGCGCAAGTCCTTCAAAATGTGTTGGTAGTTGGGAGTTGGACCTTCCAAAAATGATATATAAGTAGATTTCTCTTGAAGTATGTAAGCATGCCACGTATGTGGCATTTAATCTGATTAGTAAGTGACATGGTGGTTCTTTTTCATCACTTGTTCCATTTTATCCACAAGTTTAGGGTGTTTTTATGCATGTCATTATTCAGGTAGATGGCTTTCTTTTTGCTCATGATCAGCCTGCACTCCATGCATATTTTTTCATGTGATTTGATTGAAAAATAATAAGAACAAAAAAAGTTGTGTTGTGAAAAGCATTTGACCTTTAAAGAAAACCCTTCAAATGTTTTTGGTGTATAAACAATTTGTCCTTCATTCGAAATTTACCTTTAGATGATGCTCATAGCTGAGAGCACAATGATGATTTATTTGTTCTCTTTTCAGATTAAGGATAATCCCATAATAAATTTGGAGACAAGCTAGTTTGACTTCGTGTCTAACCATATGTGATATGTCTATTAGATGAGCTAGGCAGTGAGTTTTGTCATTCTGACAACTTTTGTTTAGAGATCATATTGTCAATTGTCTATGGAGTAGAAAATAGGAAATGTGAGAAAGTTGGGACAAATAGTTTGGTCGGCTTCCTTCAATCTTAATGGTTTGTGGTTTACAATATCCTAGTTTTTAGTAATGTATCCTTGATAATTTATCTTCTCAAGCTTAGATTATAATTTTGTATGCAGGAGGACATTACTATGACACATGAGAACACAACATCTGTTGAAACTTCTCACAGGAAAGTTATTGTAGAACATTGTGATATAATCAAGCCGGACTTTTGGGAAGCACACCCAAGCATCCTTGATGAGAAGTCACATATTTTTTGAAGCATTGATTCACTATTTTTTTTACCAGCGTGAATCTCTGGGAAAAGTTCCAATGCCATTATTTTTGTACTAGGCACCTGCATATGAAGTTATTGTCCATAAGCTTTTCCAAGTTCTAGGGAGTTATCGCAACTCACTTAAGCAATATGATAGTGTGAGGTTGTGATTTATATGAGCTTGAAAGTTCCTGGTGTAATTAAGAATGTTTGGATATATCTCTATTTATTTTTTGAGATTAGAAAATTGATGATTGTCGCATTGGTATCTTTAAAACTATATGGGTACTTTCGTCTAGTATTTAACCTCGGGAATTTTTTGCTATTTGTTTGCAATCTTGAAAATGGTTTAAAAAAAAAAATGGTGTTTGGATCGTATGAAAAATTGCCATTTTTTTTTTAAAATTCATATAATTTTAGGGGCTGTGAGAAAGAGAGGTGATAAAGATAAGTTGTGGATGAAGAGCTTGTTTGGGATTATGTTAGGAAATAGAGCTTTTAAAGTTAAAAATATATTTTTTTAAAAAAATAAAGCTTCATTTTTAGACTTTTTTTTAAAAATGCGTTTTAACTATTATTAGAGTAAAAAAAATTATTGAAGTATTTTTAAAATTTTTACTAAATATATTAACTTTTTATTTTGCACAATTTGTTTATTTGGCACAATCGAATAGGGTGTGGGAATAGAAGGCTAAAATAAATGGGCGGAAGTAGAAGTCATTTTTTTCCGTGGTGACTCTTTGGGGAAAAAAAACGAAAACTTCTTTCAATTGCCCAATAAGTTTGCTCTTCTCATCCGTTTTTGTGTTCTTCCAATCCCGCAGCTTGTCTCCACCAAAACTTTAGCCAAGTCCAAATCCCCCTAAAAGTGCAACCTCTTTTCCTTCATGGCTCTTCGGGATAGACTCAGCCTCTTTAATTAGCAATCGCTTTCATCATTCACACCCTTTCCTTTGCCTCCACTTCAACTATGACGGATTTTATCATGACTCTCTATTGGCTACACAGACAAAAATGCTAGAAGAATGTTACTTGACAATGTTGAGTAGCATTTTTATTAAAAAATTGGTAATTTTCTTTAAACTAATATAACTAGGGGAATCTTTAACGTCACAAGCACCAGTGGTCTAGTGGTAGAATAGTACCCTGCCACGGTACAGACCCGGGTTCGATTCCCGGCTGGTGCATCATTGTAACTTTCTTTTGATTTTTGCTTTCGCCTTTTGTGTTTACTCGATTCAAACAAGAACCTGCGGAAATCCATCTCCTGACATGAACAGCAATTATCAACGATTCAACCGCATACAACTCCCACTATTTTATTCCACAACTGTTCAAAAAGCAGAAATTCGCCGGCTGCTCTCCCACAGATTATTGACAACGTCGTACAAGTAACGTTCCTTCCTTTCATTCATCTGAATTGGTATCTTCACTACTGACTTAATAATCTTAAAATCAAGCAAATGATTCTCATTTTTACATGCATACCAGGAGTAACAACAATAAACTTTGAAAAATTTATTTACAAAGTATACAGAGGAAGAAAGTAGACACAACTCAAGTAGAGAGAATGCAGAGCATCTATCATTACTCTATGGACAAATAGCTAATTGCACTGAAAATTCAATTTCCCATAAACTGATATCTGACATCTCTCTTATGTCTCTTTTTTGTTTACCAAAAACTGATATAGCTTTTAAAATTACTGTTAAATTTGTGATAGATCATTATTGCAATTTGATCTAATGGCGATTTTACAAGCCACATCAATTTTGATTAGATGCGATAGAAACATGAAAGAGACATATATCATTACTCTGTATGTATATATACTAAGGACACGTTTAGTACGCAGGATAGCTATTCCAAGGAGTAGCTTTCATTAACAATAAAATGAGTGAAATTGATTAGTTTTGAATTAGTCATTTCTTCATAACCATGAAAATGACTATTACAAGATTAATTCATTACATTTCTAATAAATGCTATTTCAAGGAATAATCATTTCGCGTATCAAACATAATCTAATGATATTTTAGTCTTTGTGTTGTCTTTAGGATTATTATTTTTTTGGGAAACCAGATCCCATAAGCGGTACGCTTTAACATGCTTTCCATTACCAACAAAAATACATTTTTTGGACTTTGGATCTAACTTATCTCTTTGACAACTAGGAATTAAGGCATATGCATCAAACCAAAAATTTTCAAAGCACAAGCCCCACAGCTTCTGATTCCTTTTTTTAAAAAAAAAAAAAAAAAAAATTCTAGGGGTATTTTTGTTTTATTGAAACATTTTTAGATACATTTTTGTCTTTTTGCATAACAAAAGTAATACATTGCAATTTTTTATTAGTTTGGGAAGACATTGCTGTAATCAATTTTTTGGTAATTTAGGAAAACATTCCTGCAATCGAGATAGTTAGGACTTAGGAGACATTAAGAATTGAATATTAGTTTGATGGCAGTACATGTACTCTTCCATATTCTTTTGTTTGTTTTGTTCTTTGACACCCAACACGTTTCGCATGAATTAAAAACAGAGCAATAGCCGCACGCTGGTTGCTCCAAATTCTCTGTTTCTTTTGGTTCTTTGATTGTCTTTAGTTTGTGCAAAATTATCATGTCCAAGCTTCATTTCTGAGTCCCTAAGCAAAGGACAAGCATATTTTTTGAGATTGGATTTTGATCAATGAAATTGGAGGAGAGATTTTAAGATTTATCTTTCCAGCAAAAACTTTCATTGAGCAACAGAACATCAAAATGGACATTTAAACTTCCCCCCATTTCCAGATGTGCTGTACTCCGTGAGTTCCATCTTTATTATTATTATTTTTTTTTTTTATAAATAATGAGTTCTCTCTTTAATTAATACAAATAACTCTCCCTTTACATCTCTATTAGGTGCAAAAATAACAAAAACAAGTTTACAAAACAGACTAAGAGAGTGAACAAAAGTAATAAGCAAGCAGAGAACCTGACTTGGAATCTTGAGCCAGAATATGAGAAATTGGACTTGAATTTGATGCACCTATCCATTACTATTAAACCTTGCTATATTTTGACAAATCCAAACTCATGTCTGTAGAATCCGGTTGACTAAGCTACTCACAAGTCTACAAACCAATCCTACACAGAGGCCCATTTCTCATCTTTAACTTTGATCACAGAGTGTAAACTTGCACCTTCTGGAATTCCCAATGGAGGATCTACACATGAACAGTTATCCACTGTATATAGCTCCCACTCTTTAATTCCACACTTTTCCAATGCCAAAACTAATCTCCTCCTCTCCATGTCATTTGGGTATGCCCCATCTGGACTAACAAGCACCGCCCCTGTATACGACTGTCCGGCAGCACGAGCAGCCCCACTGTAATGAAACAAACCCCAACTAAGATCATCAGATACATCCACAACTGTCCAAAACTCATTTGAAACGACCCCATTATCCAACACACTGAAGGAGAACGTCCCGGGTATTTTCCCTCTCTTAACCCGATACTTTCTCCTCCTCCAAACCATCTTCCCCTCCAATGTTTTCACCTGAAAAACTGGCTCATACCAAAACGATCCTTTTGCCTTTCCCCTATAAAATAGCTGGTACTGGCATGGAAATTGGTCGTAAGCCGGGTTCTGGCCGGCCACGACACGCCAACTCCAATTCAAAGTCCCCAACCAGCCAACAAAAAGATCCTCAGCAGCCTCATGACACAAGTCCTTCCCTTGAAACTTAACCATGGGAGGCACATATGGCTTTTCAGGGATCTTCGCATCCAGTTCAAGACAATTGTGCTTCTGCAACACACAGAGAGAAAATGCTTCCAGATTCGGACTCTCATATGAAGCAATACACCGATAATTACACACTTGGTCCACAGGACTGCACTGGTTCAAGCACTGAAGAGCTTTCCTACAATTAGGATCCAAGAGGCAGTTTAGTATCTGAGGACCACAGTTCTTGACCATGCAGTTCAGGGTAGACAATCCCTTTGATCTCAGATTCTTTAGGATTGGGACTGGCCTTATATAAGCATTGATTATCACCAGCAAACAGAACCTTATATCATCAGAATTATGCCGATCCCATGCCTCAGATACAGTCTGGACAACTTCCACAGATTCATTCGGACGCGAAAACCCAACTATTTTGTCAAAAAATTTCCCTTTTCTTTCCATTCCAACATAAGACCCTCCTAATTTGTTTTCTAACTTGTGGGACGAATCAAAGCAGATTATATTTTGGATAGATTTACTATTGCCCTCTATCCACACAACTGATTTTTCATTTGTTACAGCAACAATAACCAAAATATCCGCACGAATTAATTCCTTTTGCATACTCCTCCTTTCAGCATTATCATCATCAGATTGACAAACACTGTCAGTAAAGACAAGCATTTCATACCCTTCATCAACCCATTTCAATCGTTTTGCCTGCTTACAAAAATTATGTCAGAAAATTGTTTTAACCCATTTCAAACAAATAGCTCATCTATCCTAATAATCAAATTTTGGCTCTAAAAAACTTATCCCCAACAGGCAACAACTTGTGTAAACCCATTTCAAACAAATAGCTCACCTATCCTAATAATCAAATTTTGACTCTAAAAAACTTATCCCCAACAACTTCAAAAACTTTCTTCGATTTTCAGCTTACCAAAACGAATCAATGTGAGAGCGAATTTCAATTTTGCTTTTCTCGAAGTGGGTACTTACAGTGTGGAGCATGACTTCTTGCCAGGGTGCGAGGTTTAGAGGGCTGAGGCTTCCCTCGCCCACGAAGGCCACTATTCTCACCGGCGGGTCCGGGAGCGCGTCCGTCACCCCACTCTCCTTCGCTTCAGAAACCGCCGACCGGAATATAGTTGGTGGTCGGAGACAGATTCTCCGAAGCTGGGGAACCGGTGACCGAGGGCGGTGGTGAAATGGCGGTAAACTGATTCGGAAGGCGGCGAAGCGGTGGGTTTGTGGAAAAGCGGGTATCGGTTTGGGGAGTCGAGGTGGAGCTTCCAGAACCATGCTGTAGTGAGTTTGACTCAAGACTGAACAAAAAGAAGATATATAAGGACCGTTGAATTGGAGGGATTTAATTTTTCATTTTCTCTTTTTTCTTTTTTAATGTTATATAAGGGTGACTAATATTCAGCGCTATTAAAATAATTATTGCTTAAATAAATTTTGAAGTTTAGACCTAGTAAATTGCAATGGTAAATAACCTAATATACTAGTGTTGTACTTATAGATCGTGTTAATATATAAATATAATATTATATAGATTAATTTTAATCTGGTGTATTTAATTAAATTAGTCAAATTCTTCAATCATAATCTGTTAATTTCGTCTTAAATTCGTATAAGATTTACTAATCCTGTTAAAAATTAACAGCTATTATGTTGCGTATCAAGTTTGTACCGTGTTAAGACATGAAAATAAAAATATATAAATCAACCATAATCCGATCCATTTAATTAAACGAGTTAAACTATTCAGTTCTAACTCGTTAATTTTATATTAAATTTGTGTCTAACTCGCACATAGTATCAAGAATTAACTTATATAATATTTACTATATAGGTTAATTCTAATTTGACTTATTTAATTACACTAGTCAAATTCTTCAATCTTAATTTGTTAATTTTGTCTTGAATTCATATCAGATTTATAAGTCTTGTTAAAAATTGACAATCCTTATGTTGCGTATCGGATTTGTACTCTGTTGAGATACGAGAATAAGATTATATAAATCAACCATAATTCGACCTATTTAATTCAACGAATTAGACTATTCAACTCTAATTTATTAATTTTATATTAAATTTGTGTTTAATTCGCACATAATATCAAGAATGCTCATTTATCGACACAATAAGTCTCGCAACAATTTAAAAAGTTGTAGCTTGGAATACAACGATTTTGCACTTGATCGTCTGTCCGAACCAATTTTTTCATTTTATAGATATATACAATTTGAAAATTAAAAATAGAGAGACGATTGAAAATGTGAGTCCAAATAAGGAGAAGAAGAGGCATGGGATTTTTTCCTTCAAATTTAGTATTAAGTTTATGAATTGAATTCACACAAGCACTTCAATTTCAAATAAAATTCAATGCAACCATTCCAAGCCATGTGACATGTGTTATATCTCTCAAAGTTTAAATTGTGTCCCCATAACTAACTGCTTTGCACATAGCCGTTAGAATCACATGTTTTCCCTCCACTTTTTGAAGTTCTCTCACAACTACAACAAACCCTCTCTCTCCATCCGCCAGAAAACAAAGGTGTGAATGGTTTACTTGTTCAAGAATTCCACATTAAACTCCGGAAGATGGATGCAATCATAATATTTGATATTGTTTAGTATTGTGTTAGAGTCTAATAAAGAGTATAATATCTTTTAATAAATGATATATTTCTAATTAAGATTTTTCTTTTATTAGAGTCATAGTCCAGTCTTACAGTCAAGACCTAATTGGCTTTTTATATAATCAGTTCTTCTATTTAAAAGAGAAATAATCAATAATAAAATATGAGTTAAATATTGTTTAAAATACAGTTTATTGTATTTTGAAGGTCAAAGTTCTTTCAAAGTAGCCATTAGAGATCATAATTTATCTTTCTTTTTTTTATATTTTGTTGCTAATAAATTCGCAAATCAGAAACCGTTCTTGATATGGGTTTTTGCTGCCAACACAACATCATCCAGAAATCCCCTTCGAGGAAATTCTTTCAAACTGCTAAGCAGCTTCCTTCTTTTTATCCTGTAGACTGTAGATAATTCCCTGCCACAAATTCCCATAATTAGCAATTATTTTTCTATTCTTTAAATCATTTCCTTTACGTCTTTTTGCTTAACCTCCATACTAATTAGTTGCAATCAATTCATAAAAAGACAATCAGCACTGTGCTTGGACATTGATGCTTGTTTTTTCCTTAAATTCTGGTTCTTTAATAAGAACTTGGATAAAAGATAAAAGCAAATCCTCACAACAGATTGCTAAAATTTAATTTATCTCTACCAATAGAGGGTAAAAAATGTATACTTTATTGTAGTTTATCGTATGTGGAAAAAAGGGAGGGGAAGGGATTGAAATAAAATAAGAATTGCTGAGTGTCATGTCCACAGTAAAGTTAATCAAGTAATTATCATGTATTAATATGTAATCCAACCTAGCAAAAAAAAGAAGTGATTTCTGTCCAAAGTTTCTCTGAAATGGATCCATTCACTCCCAAAGATTCCCTTTTTTTTTTTTTTGCTTCAGTAGGTATCCTTCCTCAAAGATTTTGCCTCAACTTCAATTCTCACGGTGATAATTCTTCAAGGAAAAAAAGGAACAGGTTTTGAATCTTGATAATCTACATCTAAGACTCATTAGGTTACGATCTCTAAGCAAGAACCGTTGTCCTGAGATTGAACAAACATTTTCTCACTTCAGACCAGGTATAACAAGATAGTAAGAAGACAGTTTCTTATCGAAGTTGGGAAAAGAAATTAGCGCAAAAATAATAGTGGCAGCAATCAATAAGAGAGTGAACAAAAGTAGTAAGCAAGCAGAGAACCTGGCTTGGAATCTTGATCCGGAATATGAGAGATTGAAATTGAATTTGATGCACCTAACTATTACTATTCAACCTTGCTATATTTTGACAAATCCAAACTTATGTTTGTAGAATCCGTGAGAGGTGATTGGATAAAAATAGCCCCCTACAAATTTTTTTAATAAGATCAAAAATATTCTTTTAAACATCAAAAAAAAAATTATTTTTTAATAAATAAATTTTTTTAAATTCGAAAATCTTTATAATTTTTTTTAATTTGTAATTTGGTCCAATTGGGTGACAGT